>PPHD01009648.1:6053-20426 GCA_002909625.1 Bambusicola thoracicus | reverse complement strand
CACCTCAGGTATTTATAAACCTGGATCAAATCCCCTCTCAGCCTTCTTTTCTCAAGGCTAAATAGACCCAGTTCACTTAGTCTTTCCTCATAGGGGAGATGCTCTAGGCCCTTCACCATCTTTGTGGCCCTCTGCTGGACTCTTTCTAAGAGACCCTATCTTTTTCGTACTGCCATTTTACTTTTATAAGTCCTATCCTACTGGAGAAAAACATTCCTCTCTTCACAGTCATGCTTTACTCAAATCATTGCTTTTTGGCAGTACGTACATTTGTGAACAACTGTTGTCAAGGATGAAGTACAGAAGGAGTAAAATTTCATCAAAAATCTCTGCTGAGCACCTTGAGAGCTCAGTAGGAATTGTAGCCACTGCCATCAAATCAGGCATTGACACATTACTTTCATAAAAAGAGGGTCAAATATCCCCACCAGTTCTGTGCTTTTGTTTTTTTATTTTTTTTATTAAAACAAGTTTTGTTACTTATATACATGAACTATACTATACATTTTATGAGGGCTGCTTTGAAAGTAATGCCTCCTGTTTCATGATGTTGGCCCACAACAAAAGAGGCAGATGGTGGTGGTGTGGCAGTAGAGGTCGAACCTTCCCACCAATAGTCCACTACATTTTGATGCTGCGTGACAGATGGTAGCAGAGCAGCCCTCTGACAAAACAGTGTCTGACATGGAAGTGGGGATGAAGCAAAGGGGTGGAATTTAATTCCTCTGTGAGGAAAAAGTGGCTCATACTGATATTCATTTACACTTACTGAATGTTTTTGGAGACCAAACTGTGGGTGCGAACACAGTGAGGCAGCGGTGGTGCGTTTCAGCATGGCGACAGTAGGTCACCTTCGCCAGCGCATAATTTTATCAGTGTGGCATGTAGACTCTTGTTCATCGCTGCTGAAAATGCATAGCTAATGGTGGTGACTACAGCGAAAAATAGCATTTTGTAGCTGAGAATTTGCCTTATCAAAGGTGTTATCTGCATCAGTTGTAGCTTTCACGGAAATAAATAGGACTTTCAAAGTGACCTTTATGTATATGGTACAAGACAATTCCTGTTCACTCAGTGTGGCTCAGGCAAGACAAGAGGTTAGACACCCACGACATAAGCTCTCTTACCAACACTTATCACCTGTGTAAGGCAGCCTCAGTGGACAGTAATTTGGTGACAGATGAATTTATGACAGATGAATACAGCTCTCTAAAAAACAAGTCATGCAAATTCTTCTGTTTCATAAACTGAACAATTTAATATAAACTCATTTTGTTATTCGGAGAAAATAAAATGGTTCAGAGTAAATAAAGGTTTCTAATAAAATTATTTTTCTCTAGTCACTGCTGGAGAAATGATGCAAAAACAGACCCTCAAACTGATTCAATACAGCCATTTTTATACCACATTATTCATCTTTACTCTTTCTAAGAATCTTTTGTAGTACAGGCCATTGAATCAGCTTTTTTATTTCTATTATTACAGCACTGAAAAAGACAAACTATAAGGCTTTATGAAACACATAAAATTAGCTTACTGAAAACAACATCAGGACACTATTAAAAAACACATACCAGATTATCAGTTGGGGAAGCAAATGACTGATCAGCATGTGTTTCCAGTGATTCCAATTCCTCCATTCCTTCCTTAAGGACTTCGCCTTGTCTTTGTCCCCAGCAGAACAGCTCAAGACAGTTAGCATTCTCTTTATCACATTGCTCTTTTGGCTTGTACAATTCCAACTGTGAAATAAGTTCATCTCTTTCCAAACGTAAGGCTTCCAGTTCTTTTGTGTATATCTTGATTTGATCTTTCAATTCTGTTGTGTTACTTTGCAATTCATCAATTTCTCTCTGATTAGATGCTTCTTTCTGATTCATTGCTTGCACATGCAAATCAAGTCTAGAAACTTCTAACTCAGGACTATAAACATCTTGAGCCTGACTCGCATCTCTCTTTTTCAACTCAGTTTCAAGCTCTGATGCCTGTTCTGTTAAGTACTGCGATTCACCTTTGTCAGCTTCTCTTTGATCTGCCATTGCCTTTATCTGGTTATCTTTTCCAAGAATACTCATTTCCCTCTCTTTCATACTATCTTTGAGTTCCTGAACACAAGAAGAAGCAATCCTTGCTTTCAATTCCCTCTGAGAAATATGTGTTTGGAGAAGGCTGTACTCTTCCTGAAGTGCACTGTACTGTAATCTCAACGTGTTTAGCTCTGCAAAATGCTGCCTTGATGATTCCTGTAAGTTTTGGCATTTTTTCTCTAAAATTTCCACTTCCATTTTGAACTGTGATTCTTTCTCTTCCAACTGCTGCTGCAGGTCTTTCGTAGCAGCTGAGGCAAACTCTAGATCTTCTTCAAGTTCCCTCACCTTGGAGAGTAGCAATGCATTTCTTCCAGCTAGATCAGTACCACCCTGACAATCTATCAACCCCTTTTTCAACTCCTTCTGCAGGTTTTCCACTGACTTTTCCAATCCAAATTGAAATATGTCACCTTGGTTGTCACTAACTTCATGACATACTGGTCCAAATTGTGCCAACTCTTTTTGGAGCTTCTCAATTACTCCGTGAAGTTGCTCTACCTCTTCATCTTTGTCCTTACACAGCCGTTCCCGGTCCCCACGAAGGTGCTCAATAACAGACCTGAGTTCTTCAATTTCATATTTTTGGTCTTCCACAACCTGAACAAAAGGATAAGGTTGAAATAATAAAGCATGCAGGCAGAATTACTATTGCATGTAGAATTCAAAACACTGTTTTTTCTTTCTTTAACATTGCATAGGCATTAAATAATAAATGTGACAGCAGGAAGAATTGTAGATTTCAGGTGGATAGCTACTCAGAATACTCTCTGCTTTCTTAAGAGAAATACCAAACAGACTTCACTTGCAATATGACAACATTGTTCACTGCATGGGAGCTGGACTAGATGACTTCAAGGATCCTTTCCAACTCACATGATACTATGATTCTACAAGCTCTTCCAAAAATCTAGCAATGAACTTCTAGTAAATATTCTTACTTTATTCTCGAGGGTATTCACTTGCTCATACTTGAGTCTTCTCAGCTGTTCATTCAGGTGATCTATTTCTTGATTTTTTTCTTCAAGTAGTGCTTGTGGGAAGGACAGAGCTGAGAAATCACTTACCTCCAAGTCCTGATTTTGCTTTACAAGAAGTTTTGTTAGATCCTAATGAGAAAAACATTAATCTCATTAGAAAAGCCTATTTCTCTCCCAGCCTAGTGGCAGAAGGGAATTATAGGCTGTATATAAATGTTCTCCTCCTTATCGTATTGTTAATTTAAGAAAACAAGGACAACTAGTTTATCTGGGTTTGTATCACTGGATTAAATTGCCACACTGTTTCTTAACTTTCAGGGTGAGACAAAAACTAATGACTGACAATCAACCAGTTTTACAACTTAAAGTATTTGCTACAGCCACAGATGTTAGGTATGCATGCAGAACAGTGCAGACCATAATTTATTAGGATCAGAGAAAAAGCTAAGCTTTTTAAGTCCAATTAATATAGAAGGTATTTTCACAAGCAAGGCATGAATCTACAGTGTTTGAGTCGTTCTGGGATATGTTTTGTCAAGAGAATACTGCATTCCTGTTACAACAGAAATAAACAAGATGCATGTTTATCACAATATGAGATGGAGACCACAATACTTATAAAAAGAAGCTTCTGAAGTTTCAGCTGGTGAACACTAAAGCTAAGGAAACCTACCTTCAACTGTGCATTCTCTATCTGAAGCTGGTTGATGGTGGAAGTGCTAAGATTTTTTTGCACCTCTAGTTGCAATTTCAGCTGTAATATCTCCTCATTTTTACTGGTCAGTATATCTTTATGTTGTTCTAGGTGGTCTAACAAGCTTGCAATCTAGAAATGAAGAAAATGCATAATTATTTTAACAATCTCTGAAATTTTAAGCAGAAAAGAAAGCTTCACTCTTTGCTATACTTACTGAAAGTTATTTCAGCAGATTCTACAGTTTAAATTTTTTCTTATCAGCTGACATTAATAAAATATCTGAGACATACAAAGAATAAGAAGCTAGTACTCCAGCTCATCTAGGTATCAAATTCCTGCAATGGTGATTTTATTTTCTTTTAAAATAAATAAATAAATAAAACTGCTCATGAAAGATGTGTTAATATATGTTCTGAAGAATCCAGGTTTGACCATTGATGTAGTTTGAGATAAGATGCTTAATAAAAAATTATGTGTTAGCATTTGATGTTTAATGTTATCACAAGCAGTAACATAAACACTATTCTTCTATTAAGAGGGAGAAAGTAACACCATAGTGCTAATCCCAGCACACAACTATAAAAAAAAAATCTGAGCATTGAAACATGTAGGCGAAACAACAGCTACACATTCCTCACACACCTCTTGCTCTACAATGTAGCAAGGTTTCAATGCTGTAAGAAAACTGACTACTGACTCCTGAAGACTTTCGGAGTGACACGAAGCTTTCAACTCTTGAAATAAGGATGTACAATCAACTGGAGGATCATCCATGCTTTTTGTTGTTGTTGCACATCCTAAATTGGGCTGTATATTTGTATATTACACATGTAAAAACACTTATGTAATAGAATCATAGAATGGTTTGGGTTGGAAGAGACCCCAAGGACCATCAAGTTCCAACTCCCCTGCTGTAGGCAGTCTTGCCACTGGCTAGATCAAACACTAGACAAAGGTTGCCTCTCTGAGCAGCCTGTGCCAGGCCATCACCACTCTTTGAGTGAGAAATTTCCCCATAACATCTAATCTAAATCTCTCCTCTTTTAGTTTAAAACCATTCCTTCTTGTCTTATCACTATTAGAGGGTGTAAAAAAAAAATTATTTCCCTCCTGTTTATAATCTCCCTTTAAAAACTGGAAGCCACAATGAGCTCTCCCTACAACCTTCTCTTTTCCAGCCTAAGCAAGCCCAGCTCGCTCAGCTTCTCTTCACAGGAGAGGCATTCCAGCCCTCTGACCATCTGTGGGGCCTCATCTGGACTCGTTCCAACAGCTCCACATCTTTCTGGTGCTGGGAGCTTCAAACTCCAGGTTAGGTCTCACAAAGACTGAGTAGAGACAAGCAATCACCTCCCTTGTCCTGCTGGCCACTCCTCTTTTGAATCAGCCCAGGACCAAGTTAGCCTTTAGGACTGAAAATGTACACTCCTTGTTTACGTTAAGTTTTTCATCCACCAGGACCCCTAAGTCCTTCCCCAGCAGGGCTGCTCTCTGACTTCTTCTCCAGGTCCATACACATATCTAGGATTGTCCCAGCTAAAATGCAACACCTTGCGCTTGGCCTTGTTGAACCTCATTAGGTTCATATTGGCTCACCTTTCAAGTCTGTCAAGGTCCCTTTGCATGGCATCCCTTCATTCTATCATATCAACTGTGCCACTTAGACTGGTGTTGTCTGCAAATTACTGAGGGTGAATATTACCTGATATTATCTGAATATACAGCGTAAGTATGCACCCACCTACTCACCCCCACATATGTACCTTCATGCGTCCATTCAAGAACTTAATCCAAGGCTTAAACTCTCAGTTACAAGTTTGCAGAAAATGATTCTAGAACTACATGAGCGATCCAAAGTCTACAGGACAATACTGAAACTGAACAGATTACCTCTCCTTCTTTCCTCTCAAGTGATTCCTGTTCAGCCTGTAACTGCTCCTTCAGCCCTTGGTCAGAAGTGCCTTCCACAGGTACTCCATGCCTCACTTCATCCAATTTAGATTGCAGGGCAGAGATCTGGATCAAATTGTTGTACTGCTGCTGTTGCAATGCTTCTTTATCCTGCAAAGTAACTTCTACGTTAGAGTTGATTGTAGTCAATATACAGACCTAATCAAACAGAATAATCATGCCAGAATATGTCTTCATGCCTGAAAAGCTCCAATGCAAGAACAAAAATACTTAATTCCAATGCTCTACAAAGGCAAAAAACTATTGAATGTTTTTAGCACACTTGTAAATCTAAGTTTAACCTCTGAAAATTTAGCACGCAGTCATAATGCTATACTGTTTCAATTACACACTGTTCTGTATGGTTAATAATCTTGTAGCCATATCCATTGATTATTTTACCATATATTTACCATGCTAAACTGAAGAGGTGAAGATTTAATTAAATTTAAGCGGTGGAGGGTAGACCAAACACCACCTACAAATGTATCACATTACATCAGAATATGAAGCACCAGCAGTACATTTCTGTCAGACTGTGTGGTCTCTCAAGCTATCCTGTTTTTTTTCTTTGTTTGTTTGTTTTTTAATTTCTTTATTTTTAAAGCTTCTCCTTCAGTTCCCCCTGTGGCTCTCTCACAGTCCTTCTCAGATCTGAGTCAGTTCAAGAAGGAAAGCTTCATTTGGGTAGTTATCCAATCAGCAGGCATACAGATTTGTTCTTAAAGTGTTCAACACTTATTCTGCCCATAGCCAATAAACACACTTCTAAAAGCATGGTTATTTTAGATTCATTAAGTGAAAAAATTGACTGACTTTTCTCTAATTAGAGAACTAAGACTTTGAGTACATGGATAACATCTTCTGGTCTTAAAATGAAAGAAGCATCAATAAAAGAGCAAAAAAAACCACACACACACACACACACACATATATATATGTATAGAAATTTAATTTGTACTGCACTACCAAAACTGCATGCTCAACAACCTGTATTTAAAAAGCTGCCCAAACCATCACTCAGTCACTGAAGATGTCTAGCCTCCAGCCAGCAGCCCTTAGGTAGAAGGCCATTCTGGACTGCCATAAATGGAGACATCACCCCTACCCACAAAGCACACAGGAGGAAAGCAGAAACTACAGGGAGACAGCCAGTTGGGGTGCAATGCTGTGTCATCCTTACCTAATATCTCTCACAGGATAAAGCAAGAAATTATGAAGGTATCACCTGCACTTTTGAGTAGGAAAGCACCTACCGGAGAAATATTTGTTTGCTTGAAAGGGAAAAACAAAAACTTTTCTCACTGTTGTGTGGAACTTATGGTATTCACCAGCCTTTCAGGAATCCTGATGACACACATGACAAAACAGACCACAGCAAAACCCAAGTAACACTGGTGTCGATCTTTTAGCTTTCACATCAACCACAAGCAAGATATTATCCACACCATTCCAAAGCTTCTGATCACTGACAAAAAGCCCGTGATGAGAACATGAAAATCCAGATCGATTACAACAGAACCAGGCCACTTCCTCTCAGATGTTCCTGCATTTAGTACACAGCAGAGCTATGTGTGTGCCATACTGTTCCCAGAGCTCTGCACACAGAAGTGAAATGTCTCTTAACATTCTCCCATTGCTATGTTCTAAGGTCATGACAGTGAACCAGCAACAGCAAGCAGCAACCCAGGCAAAAATCAGGGCTTTATGTGCTCCATCATCATAAGAGATGCTTCTGGATGCCCATACAGATAAAGGGTCTAACAAGGTATCTTCTTTGCCTGATGCCAAAACGCATGGGCTAGCATACTCCTTAAGGGAGCAAAAGGAAGGGCTTACAACTTATTATGGCCCAACTTCTCAAAGCACAACCCTATCAAAAAAGCATAACTTACATATCGACAATTCCAACAGCAGAAGGGATCTGGACAAGGGAAGAACAAGGAACATTTAACTCCATGCATGTGATGACAGGATAGATAGATCTGATAAACATGAGTTAAAATCACTATTCTTCATAAAAAAATACTGTCCTATATTAAGAATTAGTCTTTCCAGGCCTATTTCTCAGTAACACTAGTTTCTATTATCTACAATGCATATATTTTTGTATGTTGGCATTGTGGAGGCAATAAAAATCCATAGCTGCTGTTCATATTGAGTGTACTTTTACCAAAAAATCTTGTGACATACAATCGCTCTTAGAGCCTATTTGACACTTAAGTGATGCACAAAATTGCTTAATAAAGACCTACCACAATAACTACAGTTGGTAAATCCAGTGGTGTAATTTTGTTTAAAACTAAAGAAATGATTTCTCATAAAGGTTTAAATTCGGCTTGTTTAGAACTTTCAGAGAATGACCAATTTATTGGGATATGCTGAGATCTAAAAAAACGGCTTTAATTCACATGGATAAGGAAAACCTATTAGACAAAGTGTAAGGGGTTCAGGTACAAGAGCAACTCAGCAACAGTTGCACTGTAGCCTCCAATCACTTCAAGGCAAACTAGACAGAAAGCTAACAGGCAAAGGTTTTGCATATTCATATAAAGTCTCAGAACAGCTGAGGTTGGGAAAGGTCTCTAGAGCTTTCTGCTCTGAACTCTGGCTCAAAGCAGAACAAACCTGGCTCTGGTCAGGTACTTGGCCAGCCAAATTCTAGACATCACAAAGTCAGAGAAACCACTGCCACTCTGAATCCCTCTTTCAGCACAGACTGCCCCCAGTATGGCAGTTTTCCTCTGTTGTTTAGTTGGAATTTCCCCTGTATTTTTTCCTCCTTTCAAGGTGCACCTCCAAGCCTGACTCTACTTTCTGTAACCTCATTATAATGTGGTTGTAGGCATCTATATGACCTTCACAAAGCTAAACAAATCCAGTCCAGCTTCTCCTCATAAATCATTTGCTCCAGCCCTTTAACCGTCTTATCTTGATGGTACTCTGTTGAACTTGTCGATGCCTTTGTTGTACAGAGAAGCCTAAAACAATTCACCAAATACCATCTATTTGGCAATAGTGAGATTGCAATAGAAGTACTTAATGAACCGAGATCAGCTAGTCAATATCATACGTAACGGAAGTTTTAATTAAAATACTTTGTTCACTATTTTTAAAATAAATCATGGAAGCAACTATTTAGAGAATAATCAATGAAAAAGTGAATTTAGTTTAGATCATGCTACTCTCAAATCATCAAACTTGACATACACATGAACAATGCTTAACCAAGGAAAATTGCTGGAAGGAAACAATATTTATTATAGTAAGGCAGAAAAGGATACTTAGATGCTTAACAGAAGGCAAGAGTTTTGATAAATGGAATATAATTCAACTACTTAAGCTGTGATTAAATCTGAGGTAATATAATAATATCTGAGTAATATAAAGCACAACAATTATGAGAGCAGGGCAAATTGATTTGGCTCCAGAGACATATATCAAGGAGAGCTACTGATTAAGTACGTATGATTTTACCATGGTTACTTACTGAATACCCATCATACTTCACATTCAGTAATACTATCTCTCAGGATCTTCCAGAGAAACAAAAGAGCTTTGATCCGTGCAAACATGACAGTTGCCAATATAATAGTACGTCTTACAGTCTATAAAGCCAGTTTGTTTAAAACTGTGGCTGTAATAGCTGCCATAAACACAATAGCTTCTCTTGATGCAAGTAGTAGTCTTGATGCAAATAGTTTTCTTGATGCAAGGAAGAGTCTCCAAGAACAGTAACAAAGTTATTGACAGCTCCCATGAAACAATGTCTGAATAATGCCTACCCCAGTTAAGTATTTTAAAATTACCTGTTTTAATTCAGTTTCTACTTTCTTCATTTTTTGAAGTTGCTGTTGCAAGTAGTTTACAGTCTTTGAGACTTCAGTACTGCTGTGCTCCAGTTCTTGTACTTGTGCCACCAGTTTTTCAATCTCTTTATCACGAGCTGCAATTTCTTGATGTTCTTGTTCCTTTTCTAATAACAGCTTATTGTAATCATCCACCTTCTCTTTTACTTCTGCTTGTAAAGATTCTACCTATAAGGAAATCACATTATACTGATACTCAGGCAACATAAGAAGCTTCCAATTGGAACCAATAATAATTTCATGGCTAAGCAGGCAAAATTTTGCTCTGGACTAAACTAGTGCTAGGACAACAGATAAATCAGAGATGGAAAAAGGATGAAAAAGTAACTTCCTGATATCTTGCTTTCTGAATGGAGTGGCTCTCAAATACAAATTTGATTACTCTCATTTAGCATTTATAGTATTCTAGTAAATACTGCATAGAAGTATACTCTGAAGGCCCAGTGGTCAACAAAAAAGACCTTATTTGCTTTATTTATGTATTAAGATTAAAAAAAACCCGCAGTATTACATGGATTATTACTAATAATACTGGATGTATTTCTGTAGCCTCAGAACTAATTTTCATTTCTTGAGTGATTTCCAGTTTAAAGGAAAATACCAAGAATGAAAAATAAATATGTAACGTAATAAATGCCTCCCATTCAGATAAATTCACCATAGTCAATGGAAAACAAGCACTCCTTTACTAAGAGGTGCTTAAATATATAAAGGACGACAACATTTTTGCTCAGTAAGATCCAATCATGCACAGAGCCTCAGGAAAACTCATTCATCTCCATAACTAATGGCGAAGCAGGGCTAGAAGCATTGGTGGGTGACAGGCAGGAAAGAACTGAGTGTGACAGACTATATCAGAACTGATAAAGTCATCAAGGACATGGAAAGCACTCCCAGAAGTGAAAGCAATAGAAAATCTTCTAAAAGAGATTTTTTTGCTCAATACCATTATAAAATAAAAGCTTTGTTCCAGAAGTGTCTGAATTTATAGAAATTTCATTACTGCATTATAAAATAAAAATACTTCATACAGTAATACAGAACTTTATATCTTTGTTGTACAGATGGTACCAAAGCAGAACGTTCTCTAGTAAAATACAGAAGAATACAGACAACTTAATCAATAAACAGAGCATTGCAGACTGGTTAAAAACACCAAAAGTGATTATTGTTACATTTTCAATTGCCTATAGACCTTTAATTATATACATGTGTATATAGAAGAATCCGGATAGATATAGATATCTGTACCTCTATCTTAATCCCTCCCTGTGTTATCAGTAAATTAACAAGTGTCAAACACAAAATAGGCCATACAGAAAAGTGCTTAGGTATAGAGAAATCTTTTAAAAGACCAATACATCCTACTGCATTTTGCCAGAAGTCATCAGAATCCCAGACACCACAACACTTTACATATGAAATTTATATTTTCAAATACTACACTGCTAGAAAGCTAGTGCTGCAACCTCTGTAGATTAGAAAATACTTTCACAGCCTTCACCCCCACGGCAAACAATCTCATGATAGCTCCAAGTACCTGTCAGCACTTCATTCACAAAATAGTTCCACTCACATATACCTTGAGTGCAGAGAATAGCAGATGGAATAACTATGAATCTGTTCTTATTGCTACATGCAGAAATTAGAAGTTCATTTGAACTGCTTCAGTGCAATAAGCAATTACTGCTATTATAGCTACATTAAACAGCTGTGTAGGAATTGTCTAAATTCTGATGCACATACTGTACAGGTATGTACACTTCACTTTCACTTCCCTTGCGTACCTTTTTCCATTTAAGTTTTTATCCCTTTTTGAAAGAGGTTGTAAATAGTTGCATCGACTAACATTAAACTTTCATCTACTTCCCCTTTACTAAGCACTTAACAGTCTGACAGACTTTGAATTCTGCGAATCACAGGATGGCTTGGGTTGAAAGGGACCTTGGAGATCATCTAGTTCCAACCCCCTGCCATGGACTGGTTGCCCCCACCACAAGTCAGGCTGCCCAGCACCCATCCAACCTGCTCTTGTGCACCTCTAGGAATGGGGCACCCACAGCTCCCTGGATGGCAGTGCCAGGGCCTTACTGCTCTCTGATTAAAGATTTTCTTCCTAACGTCTGACATAAATCTTCCCTTCTAGTTAAAAACTATTCCCACTTGTCTTACCACTATCAGAGTGTGCAAATAAATAAATAAATAAATCACAGTCTCTCCTTTTAAGTAGTTCTCCAGGCAGAACAAGCCCAGCTCCCTCAGCCTGTCTTTGTAAGTGATTGCTGATCATTGTTGCTCTTCTCTGGATCTGCTCTAATAGGTCCACTTCTCTCGTGTGGGGGGTCCTAGAGTTCGATGCAGTACTCCATCCAAAAAATAAAAATAAAAATGAAGTACTTATAGACAAGAAACGAAATTGAAAGCAGTTTCCCACCCCTGAAAAGATCACGTCATTCTAAAACATGTAACATCATCTCTGAGTCAAACTGAAGCAGACTTGACATACGAAGAAGAGAAAAAAACAGAAGCGTATCCAATTAAGTAGAAGGGTTTGAAAGGAAGAGGAAAGAAAGCTTAAAGAGATGTTCATGCTGTTTTCCATACCTGTAGAATCAAGTCATAGTTCTGTATAATGTTCATTTATGAAACAAAAAAAGGAAAAAAAAAGAAAACCAGAAGTTAATTTTTGAAACCAAGTATCAAATAAATGAGTATATGAACAAAAGGACTTCAATTTATAAGCTTAAATAGGACAAGACACAGAGAAAAAAATATCTTTTATGACAACTAGTGTATTTCGATAAATGGAACAAGTTTGGAACCCAGAAGCCTTTTCCTCAGTTGTCCCATGTAGAGTAGTATCTGTGTTCTCCACAGTTAATTTAAATCGGATGCATAAACTGTGAAGCTTCACTGTAGTTCATGTGTTCAAATAAAACACTTCTTTCAAAGTAATGCAAGTACTCTTGCACTGAAGTCTCTTAACAGCCAGTCACCAAAGAGGATACAGTTTCTGACATTTAAAACTCCTTTGACCATTAAACATGATTTTACTCACCCCATACTCACTGGGCTCTCCCCAAGTCTGTAACTTAGCTGAAAGTTTTAACTGTTCTTCCAGCTTTTTAATTTCTTGCTGAAAATCATCACGTTCATGTTCTCTTTCTATAGCTTGTTCCTATCAACCCAGAGATAATTAAAACCTTTTTAGAAACTTTTAATTTTATTAAATTATTGAGTAGAAGAAATTTTTTTGTCGTTTCATTGTTTGTGTTTTTTTGCTTGTTGTTTGTTTTTATGCTGTGAAGAAGCCATGCTCACTTACAAAGAACTAAAAACTTTTTGTAGTTCTGAAAGCTTACCTAAAATTACAGGGAAAGACAAAGAAAAAAAAAATCTAACTCCAATGTACATAAAACTTACCATCAGCAATTAATAAAAATAATATATACACATATATATACATATATATATATAGTATTACTGAAAAATAATTTTTCCTCCTTTTTAATTCTAATCTTTTTCAAGACTAGAACAAAATGGTCTTATCTTTTCAAGAAAATGAAATGCGTTGTATTGTAGGGACCACTGCAATCACAAGCTAGGAGCAGTATTTATCACCTAAAAACCGTTAGAATATAGCATCTAGCTTGCTTACATCCATGAACTGTCGCTGGCTTTTAAGCTGTTTTTCAAGGACTTCAATTTGCTGCCTTAACTCAGCAGTCTCCATCAACTGTTTAGTCAGGTCTTGATTACTATGCAGCTGTTCTTCCAGTTCCATCTCCAGAACTTTCATTTGAGAACGTAAGCTGGAATGGTCCTTCTCTGCCTGGCACTCAAGTTCCAACTTCTCCTTTGCTAAAAGTTCTACTTCTTTGAGTAGACCTGAACAAAAACATAAAAATAACAATGTTATCAGCATATCGTACAAAAATCAACCTGAGTTGATAAGACTAAATTCAGGTACTTTACACAGCAATGAAACCAACCTGGCCGTCTCAGGAGATGATGATTTCTCTTTGTTTAAAGACTCAAAACAAAATGTCAGACACCTGGACTGCCACTGTATCTTTAGAAACCATTTTTGTTAACACTACCTTACCTAACCAGGAGCCATTCAAACTCCCTCTTCTGGTCTTTCCCCCCTCAGCCCCAGTTCAACACCCCTCCTGCCCCAGAGGTTCTTTTCTATGCACACAGAGTCCTCATTCCTTCCAATTCACTCCATTTCAGATGTTCTCCATACACAAGTTTAAGATCCACACCTTGATTTCAGCCAGCCACTCTCTCAAACCTGGGGAAAAAATGGTACATGCTATGGAGACTGCAAAAGAAATATCATAAACATGAAAATGTGCAAAGCTCAATACCACTTAAGTTACCACAAACTAATTTATGCCTAGAAACTGCTCTGTCAGTCTGCTGGATGCACTGGATACACTCTTCTGGAGACACAAACCAAGACTCTGCATACGGAGAAAAACTATTTTTATGCAACTGTAGTTAAAAGTTACCTGAATACAAAAATAGAAGTGTAGCTATCTAGCACTTAAAGAAAAGTCATGCAAGAACTCTTCATTTCACTTTTCAAATGCTCCATTTTTCATCTTAGATGTTTTCAGTCACAGAGGAAAAATGCCACTGCGATTCCATCATGGACCTTAACTGATCATCTAGACCAGATGCCTGGGTGGGAGAATTCCCTTTTCCAAGCATGATCAAATCAATCCACATGATTTCTGCTCAATTCCTTCCTAAGTTCCTGTTATAAACCACTGGGAAAAAAA
>PPHD01009647.1:0-20426 GCA_002909625.1 Bambusicola thoracicus | reverse complement strand
ATTGCTAATGTCAGGCTTCAGGATTCTCAGTTTTCAATCCAAATTGGCTTGCTCTAGCTCTCACGGTCTCTTGCTTTCTGCTCATCTCTAGGGTTGTTTCCCTGCCTTGTAAGGGAACATTTGTGTTGATCATTTCTAAATATACCACCTGATGATTTGTGGTCTTGTTTTGGTATTTGGAGGGAATTTAGAAGGCAAACCTCAAGCTCTTTATAATTAATTGTGAGTCACTAATTAAATCTTCTCATTTCCCCACTCCCTTTTCCACACTAAAGCTCACAGGCTAGTAAATCTCTTTCCTATTTGCTGTGGGAAGATATTTTTTTCCTGGTTTTGCCATTTCCCAGCGAGTGAAATGATCACCTCCCATTGCGTAAGGGTAGGAAAAGGATTATGAAGCAGCTCATTAATTTTCCCCATGGTTTTTGCAAGGCTGAGGTGATGAGCAGTCCTATCATCTCTCATCGTTTCTCACCGTGTAGGACATCTGACAAATCCTTTCCAAAGGTAAAAGCCCCGCAGGTATTGGCTCAAATAAGGATATTTCAGATATTACAGAAAATCAAGAGCTGGCCTGAGTTACCCAGGACCTCTGGGGACAGTGGAATGAAACCAACTTTTAGAATTAATTAGAAAACACTCAGGACGTTTTGCTATTCATTTCCTTCATTGAATTTAATTACGGTTTTGATGCACACTTCAAAGAAATTTTTCAACTTCTCAACTCAGACCAGGCAGCCAAAGAAAATGCTCTGATAAAAACTGGTAGTGTTTGAAATGCGTATTAATTTCCAAGTGAACATTCGTGACTGTAAAAAGCAATTTGCTGAAAAAGCCAACTGTCCTCTTCAGGGATATTTTATGACCGGCAATTTACAATCAAAATAAGAAACAAACATTTCTCCTGATACTCCTGCAGGCTTTTCTGCCAATTGATGCTGTTATTTCCCAGGATTTTTCACTCTCCGGGCCTCAAGAGTTGGTAGTAAACCCTTCATAGCAAAAGGGAGATGTTCACAGGGAAGCAAGAAGAAAGTAATGAAATTGAAACAGATGAGAAGGTAGATTTTAAAAAAGGAAAAAGAAGAACAAAACTGCATATTTTAATCTGACAAAAATCTGATAGGAAAAAGGCCAAATTACACAAAAGATCAGGATTAAAAAAACACATTTCAGTCCATTAAAGTGATCAGAAGCACTGAGATGTCCAACCAGCCACCAACACTCTGCACCTGTTGCAGGTCTCCAGGAAGGCTTGGAGAAGCCAACAGGGATGGGGAGTAGACAGCACCCACGGTGGAGCCTCCCAGTGAGCAGAGAAGGTCAGGAGGACACACCGAACAAAGGCAACGTCATCAAGGTAAGGAGGTGAGCTTTTCTACATGGCTCACGTGTCCCATGGAGACAATGCCCGGTGCTGCAGCCCATACCCAGGAAGTTGAGGGAATCGCTGTTCCTGGAGGTGTTAAAGAAATGTAGAGATGTGGCACTGAGGGACATAGGCTAATGGGCAATACTCGTAGGCGGATGATTGGACTAGATCTTACAGATCTTTTCTAACCTTAATGATTCTATGATCCCAGGGTCCTTCCTCCAGCACTGTGCACCTGGAGCTGAAGCAGAGATGTTCTGCACCACTGACATCTCTCCGTGTGGTGGCTTAGATGCCACTTCAGGTGGACATGGATATCTGTCTCAGTGTCCAATGTTTTGGAAGGGATTTCTAACATGCCTGATGGTTCCTAAGCAGATCTTGGAGCAGGTGCTGAGAGAGCTGCGACCCCTTTGCATCGCAGAGCAGCTGTTCATTGAAAAATTCTTCCAGCTGAGCCAGAACTCTACAGAGCCACAGGTGCAGGAGGTAAGCTATGTCCTCACCAATCCCACCAACCAGTCCTCCCTGCAGGTTGATATAAGCCCCAGCAGGCACAGCGGGATGGCTCTTCCCCTGTTAAAGGTCAACATACCTGAGCAATCCCTGTGCTTCTGTCCTCTAGCAGCAGCCAGTGGCATCAGGATTCAGTAGATCAAGATCTCCTGAGGACAAAAGAGAAATGAATTTAATCAATGGCTTCAGCAAAATCATAGCATAGCAGCACTTTTGTTGAAATGAAACCCAGACCTCAAGCTTTCGTCTGGGGAAAGGGGATAAAATCATTTCTTCTCTCTCATTCTTCATTTCAGGAAGAAGGAAGCACTGCATCTCCAGAGGATCCTGCTTGTGCCAAGCCTCCAAGCCAGTACGTGGGTGATGAGATTCATTGCTCTGGTGTGGGCATGGGACAGGGACTGCTCAACAGTGGATAGATGGATTTTTGTTGTCATTGTTGGCCATTCTGTTTTCAATAGAGTGGTCTCAGGTTCACACCCTGGACAGCAATAACCAGAAAGCAACATAGCTGGACATGCATATAGACTGAGGTCTTCTTCACAGGACAGTGGCACTGCATCAGGGTGGATCAGAAAAGTGAGGATTCATAGGAAAGCTCTACATTTTGATCAGTTTTAGTTCCTTATTAGCAAGGTTGTAAACTGAAAACATACTGTGAAACCAATCTTTGAACAAATGTCAGCATAAAAGTACTGAAACTCTTCCTTTGAACATCAAAACAGGACATTCCTATGTCCTCCCCCAGGCAGAGATGTGGAAGAGATGAAGGATGACCAAAGCATAAATATGCTGTGATACAGAAGGCTGCATTTTTCTCTTCTTTAGCTTTGCCCATTTCTTTCCAGCTGGCCGCAGTGCCAATACTCCTCCCTGTTTAATTGCATACCTTTTCTTCTTCAGACCAGAGGAACAGACAGCCCAGCTGCTGAGTGAGATCTTCAGTTCTCTGGACCCAGAGCTGAGATGCTTTCTAGATGTCTGCAACAAGGCCCACCCATTCAGCTGCCTGCAGATCCTGGTTACCCTGAATGACTGCATCTTTGAGATGTGGGGGAAGACCTCAGCTCTCCCCTCATCCTTCCTCAACACTGTTCTGGGCAACATGCTGCTCCTGGCCAAGAGCAGCTTCAACAAATGCATTGTAAGTCAGTTACGTAGAAATGAGTGAGGTTTGACCTCCTCCATGATCTTCTGAACTTTGGACAAGAGCTCTTCCGAAGGCAGTGCTCGTTTATAGCAAACAGGGTTCTGGCTCTGTGGTTTTGGGTGAACTTAGACCCTCATCAGTTGTTTGAGAGAGGTGGGGCACCATAAACCGAAAAGACACGTCTCCTCTTATGAGGTGAGGAAACTGAAGGGGTTTTCTCTATATACAGCTCCTGGGAGGCTATCGTAATACAGGCAGCATTTCAAATTGTTCTCTCTTACTGGCACAGCCACACCTGCTTAAGGGACAAGCAGTAGAGAGGAGAATGTGAAATGATCAAGAACCATCAGAATTGGCTGAGAAACCTGGGTTTGGGTATACTCAGGTCAAGGGAGGACGTGTTGACATCAAGGGTATTTCTGCCAGGATCTGGAGCAGCAAGTCTGCTCCTAAACCATTTTGTGAAGTGCCAAAAATAGCAAGGAACCACATAGCCTAAGAGACTGAGTGTACCAGCCCCAGGAAATCAAGGAGTGTCTTCCTATAGTCACTCATGAAGACAGGCTGTTGCTGCAAGCCCAGATTAGTAATCAGAGAAAGCAGTACACAACTGACGGCTTTGCTTGTTTTCTGGCCTGCGTCTTAGCTTGCTGTGGGATGACCATGTCAGACCTGAGCATGTGGTGTTCTGTGTATTGCTGTCAGGGGACTTTGTGCAAAGAGATTGAGGAAGCAAAGGTGCCCAGCAAGCTGAAGGTTGGGATCCTGCCCTCTGTGAGCCGCTTTGAGGAGTTTGTGAATTTTTCGGAGGCAGCGTTCAGGACGGCTCAGCGCAGAGTGGAGCTGGACAAGGCACATCTCAGATTGGCTGACAGTGTCTTCAACAGCAGTGAGTACAAAGACTGGTAGCAACCATATAGCTGCAGGCTCAGAAGTCACCAGCCACCAGCTGAGCCAACAGAGCAGGGTACATGCAGACTACCTGCGTGCGCCAGTGCTTCTGTATCTCTCATCCCTCCTGACCCATCCCACAAGGTCTTCTCTTCATACCCAATGTGTCCCTTTTTTTAAGTCAATAGCCTGTCCTCAGCAAACCTGAAGGTGAACACTGATATGGTCATGATGGAAAATTTCCACCACGTTCACTGCTTCCTGTGCCAAAAGAAGATCCAGTGCCTGGAGGGCAAGAAGAGAGAAGCCAAGCAAAGGTATAGTGAGCACATGGAGAAATATGTCATCGGGTCCCTGGGCCAGCCACTGGAGAAACTCAATGTGAGTATAGAATAAACTGACCCTTATCCAAATCTTAAAGGGTCACTGCACTTCCAAAAGTTATGAATCCACTGAGAAGGGTCCAAAGGAGAGAAATAGCCGAAGAACATCTAGAAAACGTGGCTTAGGATGGAATGCAGGTTGTTTGCAACAGAGATTAGTAAGGGGTTAAATATATATATTTTTAAGATATATATTGTGAGATTAAGGGAGCAACTCATCTATGACCACAATAAACTGTACAAGAAGTCATGAGCTGAAATTCCCATGCCTCCTCTGACCGCTCACTGCTGATTCTTATGGTACAGCTCAGTGCCAGCTTCCCTTGGAAGAACAAGGGACCGGCTGAGGCTGAGACCTCTCTAAAGCTCCCCTGCAACTCATGGCCTCGGTGCAAGACCCTGTTGTGCCCCTACTCTGGGTTGCGTGCCTACGTCTGGCAGATGCTAGTTTCTTTTTTACACGGCTGCCTGGACCAATAAGTCTAGCCCAGCTTCATGCTTCCTGAATGGCTGCTTTGTTAACTGAGCTAAAAGCATCTATCTTTGCTAACTCAGGCATCCCCCTTCCTCTGAGACAGTAGCTGCTCCCAAGACCCATTCTTGCTCTGCTCCTCCTCGACCTGCTCACCAACCTAAAACATCTCCGCCTGAATTATTTATAGGGCCTGTTCCTTTCAATTTGTTTCCAGTCTTTGCTGTCAAACACCTTGTAGGTTTGACTGAATGATCTGTTTGGCATCTCGTGCTACGTTCAGCAGTGATATGTCGATAGCTTCAAATCCTTCCTCTCTGAGGGAAAGTACGATTTTGTTGCTCAAACATGTGAGGGTGCTTTGTGCACTGCTCAGACACTCAGCATAGCTCTCTCTTACAGCCTACATAACTCATCAGGCTTGAGCTTGATTCACTAACATTGAGAGATACTGCAAAGATACAGATGTAATCTAGGATCACATGCCTGCTTGTGAAAAGAATTCACGTTTAGGAATCTTTCTCCCTGAAAATCCTTACGACTTAACACATTTCTCCACTACAAACTGCAGCAGAAATACTTGAGACAGCATGCAGCTTATTGAGCGTATTATAGATTAAGGGAAGAGTTGATAGTACTCTTTTTCGCTTTCATTTGGCCAGATTTGAAATCTTGCATTTAGCTGTGGGGGCCAAGAAGGTAATTGAGAAGATGCAATCAGGTCCATGAGGTGTATAGCAGAATGGCGAGAAAACAAATTTCAGGAAAAAAATGAAAGGTTCCAGCTAGATAGGAAAAAACAAACAAACAACAAACACTATGAGGATAATAAAGCACTGAAGAAGTCTGTCTAGGGAGGATTAACAGCCTAGTCTCGAAGATTCTTGAAATCTACCTTGAGAAATGCTCAAGACATCCTGGTCTGAAGTCAGTGGTGATCCTGCTTTCAGCAGAGGGCTGAACTAGAGACCTCCTGAGGTCCCAGTGGATTCCATGTTGACAAAAGCACAGGTAGAAAATCCTGTAATTGCACTGAGCAAGCTGAGATTTTGTGGAGCTCCACTGCTCCTGGAAACTAGCTGAGGTCTGTATTCTTTTGGGTTGGCATAGCCCTGATCTCTTAGAATCAGCAGCCATGCCTCTGGTTGGATATACTATCCTTTTGAAACACCTCCCTCTGCATCAGCCTTTCCTGCTTACAATATAGACTGGAAGAACTGAGAAAACTGGAGTTTGCTTTACACTTTAGCAGGTGTTCAGCTCCTTACCCCATTCATCTCAAAACTTTTCTACTGAGCAAAGCTGTATGAAGCCCCAAGGAGCACAAGTGATTTTTCAGCAATCCCATTACTCCACGGTAATGTAGTCCCTAGGGATCCTATGTGCTAAGCAGGGAGGAGAGGTAGAACTGATGAAATTTCCTAAAGCTTTCCCAACGAGACAAGCAATCTCTTCATTTCCACTCAGTCATAGAAAGGGAACTGAGGAGAGCAGCCAGGCTTCAGCCCTGACACAGGAGCCCACATTAGGCCAGCTCATCAGCGGATGTCTCCTTGCATTTCCAGCACTTCTTTGAAGGGGTGAAAGCCCGTGTTGCTCAGGGGGTGAAAGAAGAGGAGATCAGTTTCCAGCTGGCCTACAGCAAGCAAGAGCTGAGGAAAGTCATTGAAAGATACCCTGGCAAGGAAGTAAAAAGAGCTCTTGAGACCCTCTACAGAAAAATCCACAAGTGTCTTTCCCCAGAGGAAAACCTTTTCCCGGTAACTGCATTGTGATCTGTGTATGATGTTATGACCTTTTGTGGGGGAATTCAGGGCTACAAAGCAGTGTTTTCTGGTGATGCCTTAGTGCCTCACTACCTCCGTGCCCTGCCTTAGCGTGGCAGAGCATGCATGGCTTACCTTTCTGCCTTCATATATAGCTGTCATAGGCTGACGTTCTGTTTTTCCCTAGGTTGTGTGGCATGCTATGGAGCAGGAGCTGCTACGTCAGTACCAAGAATTTGAGGATCTGATCCAACGCTGCTATGTGGGGTCAGGGATCACCATGGAATTCACTATGGAGGATTTACTGAGCTACTTCAACTCCATCACTCTGTCCAGCACGTAGAGGCAGATGTTTATGGAGAACAGCTCAGGGATCCTCTGCAGCTGCACCTTTAGGAAGCTAAACCCAAATGTAAAACCCTCCTCAGGCTGGAATTTGATATATTGAGCTCCACCTCAGAAATCATTGTTCATCTAATGAGAAAAAACTCCCTAACCTCAAATTTCCACCAAAGCTAGCACCCCTGCAGTGCCCCTTCAACAGACTACTGCCTGGTGCCACATATAGCTGAACACCGAAAGCCATCTTCTCTCCAGGAATTCTCTCCTTTCTATTCACCCTCAGATTTTACAGTGAACCCATGTTGAAGCACGAGGGTTGCAATGCACCAAGCTACCCCTGTGTATGCCGTGTTGTTATATCCACGTCAGAACATGCACAATTGCTCTACCACTGGGAGTGCAGAAAATGCTGTTTTAGTTTCTCAGGGAAACTGGTTTGTCAACAAATGTCTTCTTCCAACCTCATTTCATTTTGAAACCTCCTCTTAGAATGTTATAGTTTGATGTTATATTTTTGTTTTTAAAAAAATATGGCATTTACATAATTCTTGCATCCTGTGTTGATGACCTGGAGGCCAACATACTATCCATAGTATCCAAATATAAGGATAGCCTTATCTCTAAAAAACTGAAGACCTTAAACTGCTTGGTTCAATGCAAAGTGTCAATCAAAGCAAATAAAAGCACTGATCACACTATTTGGATGGTCTGATTTCAAAGAACCCCTAAAACAACATAACAAGTAGGGATCATTTTCCAGCCCAAGTGTCAGTCTCCTTTTCCATGCAGTCTTCCCCAGTGAAGCCAACCCCTCTCCCTCCCCTGAGCAGGATGACCTTGTCCATATCTCTTCTTACAAATAGGCTTTGGACTTGTTGCCCTCTAAATCAGACCATCTAATGTAGTTTTAATGAACCTGGATGCATACCATTATCATGCAGGTCCATTGTAGCACAGGGTCAAGATCCAGGACAACAAGGCCCGTAGCCATGCAGAGACACATCGGGGCCTGTACTAGAGACCAGTAACAATATGTTATCATCAAAAAGAGTCTTAAGGCCCAGAGCTGAGCTTTCATTGGTTCCAGGGCCCATAGATGTGGGTGGAAGTCCCAGGACAGTTAAAGGCTATTAGTGCCCTCAAAGAATGGCCCGGCCTCAATGTCAGTGTTACCAGTACCTGTAAGAATTGCTTTAATTAAAATAATAGGATTTTTCACTTGACAGTGAGGGTTGGTAAGTCCATCTATGTATGTTTGTTTCTGTCTGCCAGCCAGTCCCACTATATTACTATTGAAACTCTTGATCATGCCACCTGGAGCAGAAAGCAGAGCAGAAATTGCAGAGATAGTTAGGTCTTACAGGCTTCAGACCTTTCAAAACTCCATTCTATTTTTGGCTGATTCATTTTTTGTAGATTTCTGACTCTGCCTCTGGCCACAGAGGTCCCCTTTGGACAAGTCTGCTTGCACAAAGATGTGTCCAGAAATGTGTCCAAAGCTGTGTACCTCACCCTCAGGCTCCTTTGCTATTGCTTGTTGCTATACACTGGCTGTTAGCATGACACCTTCAGCTCAGAGATTCATTTATGAGCTGGGAGCACCTGGGAGCCTGCAGTGCTCCCAGAGAAAGCAAATGTCTCACAGGGTGGTAAGACCTTAGCACACTGCATGATATAAAATAATCCTGGAGGCGAAGAGTTAAAGAGCAATGTTGATTGCTGCAGGGAAGGAGGTTGCTGCAGCTGCTTGCCATGACTTCTCTAGGAACATTCTTACTGCCTTCTTAGCAGTACATCACCCCAGCCTGAGCCCCGGGGCTCAACAGTGTACTTGAATTTAGCACATGAACACAGCTTTCCCTAGCAAAGGGAAAGGTAAGTTGTAAAATACTCCAGATATTTCAAGCAAGTCTGTGTGGTTAGTGTTTCCCGACCTTCAGGTCAAAGTACACCTCTGTAGGGAGCAGTGCTCAGAGTTCCTGTTTCCAAGCACTTTTTTTTATATTATTTATTATTGTCTTCCCCTTTCTCCTGTGACGTCTCCTCGCACTGCTCAGCTCCAGGCAGCAGGAAAAGGACAGTCGTAAATCCAGCACCGGCTCACCCAGCTCTCTGCCTCTCCTTCAGGTACTCAGCCTCTTTTTACAACCTGGTTCCCTTGTGTTTGCAGAGGGGCCAGCAAGCTTGTAGCTCACAAGGGACGGGAAGGTCTTGGGAAGTTTGCTGCAGCTGGGACAAAAGGGCTCATGCAGCTGAGGAGCACCCAGGAGAACCTGCTGGCAAGAAAGAGCTTTGTGGAGGTTCAGAGTCCAGGCAGATTGGAGGTGAGGCTGTGAACAACTGAACGCCATCTGTGACAAGAAGTACAGTGAGTTCCTGTGACTGCAGGGGTGAGATGTCCTGGTGAAGCCGTGACTGGTTTTACACTGTCAGCTGGGCTTTGCCAGCCATTTCCCATGTACTCTGCTACAGAAGGGCAATGCCAGATGATATGAACTCAGCATACAAGAAAAAGCCAAGTCCCATAGCCAATCAAGGCTATTGAATTCCCTGTATCTGCATGCTGCATTCTCCATGAACCTCTGGTATCAGCTTCGCACCCTGCTTGCTGCTGGAATGCATTTGAAGGCAAGAAGCAAGGCAAAAAGGGGGTCAGTGTCATGGCTTATTTTCCTAATTTGTGCTTCTTGGTTCTGCCTTTGTGCTAACAGGGTTTATTTTCCATCAGTTTATTTCCCTGAGAGGCAGCAGGAGAGTTGGGCTTCCCTGGCATGGTGGTGTAGATGGGGAATGTAGTGAGGGTATGAGAGAAGTGAATCGTCATTGGTGTCAGGATTTGGGGCTTTCTGAGAGAGAGAAATAAATGTAGGTTAGCTTTTAGTGATTTAAAGGAAACTTGACTCCATTTGCTACTGTCACAACTCTCCTAGTTTCCACAGCTCGGTTTTCTACAGGTAAAATCAACCCAAAGTGAAACAAAATGAAAATTTCTCCTCTCTCAAATACCTAATCAAGCTGTCAGAGATAAATCCATTTTTTTTTCCGTAGTGTGGTGTAAAGATGTTCCCAGTCTCTGGAGAGGACACCAGAGAGGGTGGGAGGAAAGTTTCATACACATCCCTAGTGCACACAAGGTTCTTGGGGAGCTCAGCCATAAATGAAGTGATCCAGTTAGTTCTCCAGATGTGGCCCCAGCCAGGGGATCTGACATACCCTGCCAGAGCTAAGCAGGGGTCTGAGGCCCTTCTAGAGAGGAGAATTTATTGCTTCTGTACTCGTGCCACCTGCAGGCCGGAAGAAAACCCATTTGTGCTCCATTCATGGTTCAGTTCACAGCTGCCTGGATCATTTCCCTAAGCAGCTGGATGTTCCTAACCTTCATTTTCTGCGGTTTTGTACTCTGTTCCCAGTTCTGAGATGATGTCCTGGAAAGAGAAGAGTATGAATCCACCCCCATGTTTCATCCAGAGCCTGGACCACCTTGTGTTGACTGTTAAGAGCATTGAGGATACTGTTGCCTTTTATTCCAAAGTCCTGGGCATGGAGGTGGTGACTTTCAAGGTAACAGGGGTGTCGGGCAGGTCTTGGGTCTCTAGGACTTGGAGTTGCAGTCCTGGGCTGCTGCCTGGTCCCTGTGGATCTAATGGGGGCTCTGGATCATTTCCGTAGTGTGGGGATGGTACAACCAGCACAAGATAGAGGCCATTAAATTTTGAGTTTCAATAGCGTCAAGCTGAGTCAAAGAAAGATTCAAACCACACTGCAGAAGGAGCCAAAGTGACCCCTCTCCCCCCCAAAAAGGAGAAAATTTCATTGAAAAACAATATCTAAGACTGAAGAAGACCACTCAAACTTGCAAAACTTCTTGTTCTGATATTTCATAGAATCACAGAATAGTTGTCTTGGGAGGAACCTTAAAGCCTACCCAGTTTCAACCCTCTGCCATGGGCTGGCTGCCCCTGACCAGCTCAGTCTGTCCAGGGCCTCAGCCAACCTGGCCTTGAGCATCTCCAGGGATGGGGCATCCACAATTTCTTTGGGCAGCCTGTCTCAGTGCCTCACCACCCTATAAGTAAAGAATTTCTTCCTAACATCTAACCTAATTTTCCCCTCTTTTAGTTCAAAGCCATTTCCCCTTATCATTATTATACCATGCAAAATGTTAGTCCCCCTCTTGCTTATAAGATCCCTTTAAGTACTGGAAGGCCACAATGAGGTCTCCCTGGAGCCTTCTCTTCTCCTGGCTAAACAAATCCAGCTCCTTCAGCCTGTCTTCATAGGAGAAGTGCTCCAGACCTTTGATCACATTCATGAGCCTTTTCTTAAAGCTCTCCAACAGCTCTGAATATTTCTTGTGCTGCAGGTCCACTGGCAAACCTAAGACAGAATAGTTAATCTTTTCAGAACAACACCAATGCATCTCTTACCTAATCCATAGGGCAACTTGACATGTTTTGAACATATCCATTGCACCTCACTAACTCCAAGACCTATTTCATTGTCTCCTGCTCCATCAGATCTCTTAAAATCAGTTCCATTCACATTCCAGGGCTGCAGTGAGCAATTATTTGCTTTTCAGGTGGGCACAAATAGCAACTCACTGCCTTGCATTTCCATAGAGCTTGAGACTCAGTCGCTATGTAAGCTTGCAGAAACCTCACTGTCTTCCCACTGTCTCAATTTTGTTCACTCTGTTGTTCTCAAAATGTGCAGTATTTGTGTGGCTGTCCCACAGGCAGGATTCCCAGAACTGAGCACTTATACCATCAGAGCTTGGAAGTAGTTACAAGTGGCCATAGGACTTTATTTGGTCACTGCATTTGGAGGGTATTCATTTGGAGGGCATTTGAAGGTACTTCTTGCCTTGAGTTGCCACAGGAAGTGCCCAAAGTTATCAGGGTTACAACCACATCCCCAGGACTTTCAAGACTACACAGCTGAGGAGATGCTAAAAGCTTCCAGTTGAGGAAGTCTCATTGAAGATTGATTCTTTTCTTTGGTGACAGGGAAATCGCAAAGCTTTACGTTTTGGCAACCAGAAGTTTAACCTGCATGAAGTTGGAAAGGAGTTTGAACCCAAAGCTCGATGTCCAGTCCCTGGCTCTGCAGATATATGCCTTATCACAGAAGCATCCCTAGACCATCTCCTGGGTCATCTGAAGGTAAGAAAGGCTCAGAGTATACACAGACCCTTGTAACCCTGGGAGGCATTAAGCCAGAGCCTCACAAGTGACACTTTCAAGGTCTGTGTTTTGGGGAATGTCAGAATTTTCTCACACAACAACTCATATTTGTAAGACTGGAATATTTTAATATTCCCTTGAGCATTAAAACCCTGCTCTTATTTTTCCTCCCAGGCTTGTGGAGTGGTCATTGAAGAAGGTCCCGTGGCCAGGACTGGTGCTGTGGGTCCAATAACATCTGTATACTTCCGAGACCCTGATGAGAATCTGATTGAAGTTTCTAGGTACAACACAGATAGGAGTGGAGCCATTGGAGGGGAACCCTAACCATGACCCATTCTCTGTCTGTGTCCCAGCAGGAAGTCTGATGCATTCATTTTGTAAACCTAGAACAAGGCTCAACTCCCAGATAGAAATATAGAACTGCGTGAACCTTGAGAGCTTTCCTGAGACAAAATCAGCTCTGGCTTGCTCAGCTCTTACCTATGGATATGAATCATAGAATCACAGAATCATAGAATCCTTGGAGTTGGAAGGGACCACTGAAGGCCATCTAGTCCAACTCCACAGCAGTGAACAGATACACCACAGCTAGATCAGGCTGCCCAGGACCTTACCCAGCCTCACTTTGAAAGTTTCTAGGCATGGGGTATCATCCACATCACTGGGCAACCTGTTCCAGTGCCTGACCACCCTCACTGTAGAATCTTTTTTTCTTATATTTAACCTAAATCTACCCTCCTACTTTTATAAATCACCATCAGTTGAGATTTCATGGCTTTGTTAAAAGATGCATCCTGCTGAAACCCACTTCCTGTCTAGGAACTGGGAACTAAGCTCCAGTGTCTGACATACAAATTGCTCACAAGGCTGAAGATCTGTGTGTCGTACTCAGCTCTGCATTAATACTTGAAAAGTGACAGGGTTCTGTTCATCTGGGATGGGAGAAGTCAGCAGTGAGGTAACTGCATGGAGAGGAGGATGTCTAATGCTAGACACCTCATTGCTGACTTCTCCCATCCCAAATGAACAGAACCCTGACACTTTTCAAGTCCCTACAATAAGATGCTGAGGAGACAGTGGTATCAGGCAAAGAGATTCTAAATTGGCTCCACTTTGAGCCCAACCTGGTTGTCTAGGACTGTCACTATCTGAGTTTCCTTCTTTCTTTAATTCCTTCAATTACTGAAAAGCATAAAAGAACAAAGAGGGGTTACTTGGGGTTTTTCAAGGAGAGCAGTTCCTCAGCTGGCCACACTGCGGTAGTAACGTTATCATCAAGGAAATAGTACTGGAAGACAGAACGAACTTTTCTGACCTCTACAGTCAAAATCACCTCTAAAATTGAAATAATCCGCGAATTGAACTTTTGAAAAAAATATTTTTCTGGTGGTGTATCGTGTGGAGTCCACGGTGGAAAAAGCCCAAATCCTAATAAATGCAGTGCTTCCCATTACCCAAAACTTGTGTCATTGTCAGTGGCGGGAGAGAAAGCTGCTTGTAGTTCGGATCAAACCGCCTGTGGAAATGAAAGACAACTTTCCCATGGGGTATGAAAACTCACCCTTTGCTTTGCCCGTGGAGAGCAAAAGGGTACCCCTGTGAACGAGGACTGCTGGGCACAGGGACCTCGGTCTGGGAGCCCCAGGGCCGCGGCCGCTCTCCAGGGTGCTGAAGACTGCCCGGAAGCGCCGCTCCTGCCGGCTCCGGCTCCCCAGCTCCACAGCTTCTCCCTGCCCAGGCTTGTGTTCCAGCCCAGCCTCATTCATTTTGGGCCTGAGATTGTCCTCAGTGATTACTTGCTAGCAGATGACCTTCCTGGCTCTGTGCTGGAAGTGTTTATTTCACTGAGCTTGCGACTGTGGATGTTTGTGAAGAAAGGTCTCCTTTTCTTAATTTTATTTAAGTGTATTTTTTCTTGGAACAGCAATAGAAGGGAGGGCAATGGATCTTTTCTTACTCAGCTGAAAGGAGAAGTCATAAATGTGGGTTGCATCATATTAATAACTGAATTATCCTTGGTGTCAAACAAACTTGCCCATAGTATCTCCAGGCCAATTACTCTCAGACTGAAGACAATCAATGATCTCAACTTCACTCATCCCCTCCTAGCCTCTGCTTGCCTCTGTTTCTTTCCCCTTTTATTTCAAAAGCCATTCTATTGTATATGTTTGAATAATGTGACGTTAGATTTTTATGAAAAAAAAAAAAAAGAATTCACTTCATTTCTTTATTTAGAAAGATTCAGAGTGACTATGATAGACAGTATGAGAGGATTACGTTATGAGTGGATTACATCAGTTGGGCAAATATTTTCTTCTGGCTAGGAAGTTCCTTGCAGAGTCCACTACTAGCAAACTAAAAATGAACCAGCCCACGTTGCTTCTTGCCTGTCTAGTCCCATCTCGATCCTCTCAGCAGAAGACAACCCTGAATTTCCCAGCAGGTTCTGTACCTACATCATGATCACACTGAAAACAAGTCCTTTGGATCAGCAGTCACAGTATTTGTTTGATGTGCATAGGAATATTGCATAGTTCTCCATCTTGCTTGCTCAGAAAAAAATAAGTGTAAGAAATCTTTCAGTGAATGGTTACTCAGGTGTACAAGTCACAGATTTTATCACAGCCAGAAAGATGACTTAGGGGTTTCCCCTTTATGTTCTCTCCCCTGTCAGGGGAGAAAACAGGAAATTCCCAGTGTGAGTCACAGCACGCTTGTACCCACGTGACAATCCAGAGCTGCCCATCTCTTCACTGACTACAAAGATGACCTCTGGAAAGCTAGCTCTGATAGGTGCCTGGGTGATCTGTCCAAACCCAGGAGGGATGATGTGCCACAGCCCTATGATCACCTTGCAGGAGGTGTAGGATGTAGATGTAGGACTGATGTAGGATTCCTCAATGGCTGCCTTTCATTCAGATAAGACATAGAGGCTTTAAGAGTCATTTAACCATTCCTTGTACATAGAGAAGTGACAACAACTTCCTAAACGCTGGACATATGAGAAGGTCTTGCTGGAAAAAAAATAAATCCTTCTCTGCTTGAGAGCTTTGCAGGCAGGGTTGTTTACAGTAACTCTGATAGATTTTTCATCTGTCCAGTACAACTACCTAATCATGATCCAAACAGTGCTCAGAGGAGCATTAAGAAAAGCACACATTTTGCAGCTGAGTGTCCTCCTCTTCCCAGACTCAGCAGTTAGGCATTCTTTACAGAAATAACCTTGAACACAACTTAAAAATATCTGGACTCTCGTCTGTAGGGAACCAGCTTCCAGATAATACCCCAGGATTTTCATAGATCTCCATGGGAGTTTTTGGCATCTGTGGTCACCTTTCAGCTACTCAGAAACAGCTGAGTCAAATTTAATCTGTGTACTAATTACATAGACACACCTTTTGCCTCATGGACTTCTTCGATACTAATGCATCTACTTTGACTTCAAGGGATAAGAACTTTCCTATCACTGGAGAAGAATAGTAAAGCACCAACAAAGAAAGGAATCAGTTTCTCTGAGATAAATCCCTCATCAAAAAAGCATTCCTTCACAGGCTGCAGGCCAGATGGGAGCTATCTGACAGGTTCTCCAGATTGTCCACCATAGTGATGATGGTTTCTACCTTTTCTTCTGGAAGCACGTGAGAGGCATTGGATCGAAACTTCTTCAGGAGTGATTCCCTGCTGAGAGGCTTCCTCCAGTGCCCATAGAAAGTATCACATTTGCCTGTCAGGACATCGCCACTCTTCAGCAGCACTGCCACCTCTCCGTACATTTTGTCAAAATTAGCCACATTATCTTCAGGGTGCTCCACCACCACTTTGTGGAGCAGTTCCCTCAGCTCCTGCCTGTGGATGCTGCTCTCTGTGAAGGAGCTGAGGCCCACTTCTCCATCCAGCAGGGCTGTACAGGCATTGAACTGGAAGGAGTGTCTGGCCTCATGTTCTGAGTTGGGGAAAGGCCTATTGATGTACTTTGACACTGGGATCTTCAGCACAATGGTACGGATCAAAGAGGGAGAGAAGGACCCCGCATAGTTGACGAAGAGGTTCCGAACGGACAAGGCAGCATCCACCACCCAGTGCATCCCCAGGTGGGCTGGGAATCGCTTGAAAGCAATATCCTGCTTCTCCAAGAGGAACTCGTGATGCTCACTTGGTGTGGACAGTGATCTGGGTTGATAGATGCTGTAAAAAGCACTGAATCCAGAGCAACCAGAGATATCATCCAGAATGAAAGGGTTAGCTTCCATTCCTCGGGCAGCCAGCAGTGCTGCTTCAAAGCCCAGGCGGGTGGCGTTCCCAATATGCAATGGCTTGGCTTGCGTGGCAGCATTTGCCATGGGTGCTCCTGCGAGTGAGGCAGCGATGCCCAAGGCGTGGGTACACTGGGTCATGCTGAGAGACAGCAGCTTTGCAGTGGCTGCAGCACTGCCCATTGTACCGACTACTGAAGGAGGGTGGAACCTATAGGGAAAACGGCAGGTATGAGCATGGAAGTCTCAATGGAAACCAGCCAGTGGAAATCTCTCATGGATCTGTGGTGGATGGGGTTCACCTGATGCAATATTTCGCCATATGCTGACTAAGCATCTGCTTGAAACTTCACTGGAGAAACAAGAGTAAGATTACCATCTCCAGAAAGCATTTTTATTTGTTCTGCCTAAGAGGTGGCAAGACTTATGCCCATACAGCTAAATTTTCACCCTAAATTTCACCCTTCCATACAAATAAAGTGTCCTCATGCAACACGTCCAATGGCAACACCTCCTTATTGATGTTCTCCCTGGGACCACACCAGAATCTCAGTCATCTTGGTGGTTATTTTGGGGGAAAGATCATTGAAGGTCACAAAATGAAAATGAGATAACTGGTGCCTCATCAGCCCTGGCAGAATTGGCCTCTGTCTCTCAGCAGAACTTTATCCTCATCTTGAGTTCAGAGGGTCTTAAAGTGACAATTTAAAACCCTGAGCAAGCCCATGAACAGACTCACAAACCCTCTCCCAAGCTCACTCTTTGTGGCCATGTTGAGTCTTCAGGGAAATACAGTTGACCTCTGCTTTTGTTTGAGACATGGACACTTTCCCAGAGGGCTTGGTACAATGGTACTGAGCCTGTAAAGCTGTGTGAGCTACTGCGGGGAGATAAGTTGCATGCTTATGCTTGTTTTTGTTCCTGAAATTACTACACCATGCTCTAGCTCTTACCACTCACATCAGTCTACTAGGTGAACAAAAAGATTTACCTTTTGGGAATATTGTGAGCCTCAGTGGAAAAATGCATGAGCCTTCCTTGCACTTCCAGGCCCACATTAAATGCTAGCAGGAAATCCAGGCCATTGGGTTTGGAGTTTGGAGGTAGCATCTGAGAAGCTGCCAGCAGAGCTGGCAGAACAGCCCCTGATGGGTGAGTAGCAGGGTGCCAGGTATCATCAAAGTCCATGGAGTGAGTCTGTTGGGCAAATGTAGATAAGAACATGATAGTGGGGTGGGTAAGAGCTGAGGGAATCCTTGGTAATATCAGTGAGGCTACAGCAACTTCTACCTGTCATGCAGAGATCCCTATAGTTGCTGGTTATTCCCCTCTAAAAACAGTTTGCAAGACTACAGAGCAAACCATGACTTCTTGGCCTCCACTGTCCCTCTAAATAACCCAGACATCTTCCTCTAATACTAATTAGTGTTTTCAAGGCTCTGCAAAACAGAGTTTCTCCTGGAAAAGCCTGCCTTACCGCAACACCATTAGTGAACGCAGCCAGAGTCGGGGATAGCTTCACACCAGGCTTGCCATAGACATTGCTCACAGCAACTGAAGAGTACAGCTCCTGTGAAAAGGAGATTCAGATTAGAGTCTTGAGTGAAGAAGGGATTGTATGACGCCCTCCTGCAAGGCAAAGTCCTACAGTATCCATGAGATAAGGTCATGACTGTGCTGACGAGGTCATAGTGGGGACCACATAAATACACAGTAATATGAGGCTGCTCCTACCAGGCAGTACTTCAGAGCAATATCAAACACGTGGGTTGTGCTGCCCACAAGGCCAACACCAATGCTGTCAAGGATCATCCTCTTGCTTCTGTGACGGACGATCTTGGACAGGTGCTCAGGTCGGACTGCGTGGATGAAGGAGGCAAAGCTGCTGGTCACGGTCTCCTCTGGGGCACTCCTGGCCACCACTGCAACAACGAAAGAGAGGGGAGGGGGTTAAAAGTCTACAGGCCATGTGATGCCAGTTCACAGTTCTTCACCTTCTGGTCTTACTGAAATTAACAAAGAGGTAAGACAGGTGGATAACGCAGGATGTGGCCAGAATGTCCCTTGGGTCACATAGCTGCAGCTCTGGGTTGCTCCTCATGTAGTTTCAAGGGGATACAAGTGAAGGACATCTAGGCCTCAAACACATCCCCACACTTGGGCTTCAAGCAGCCATCTTTCAGGAGTGTCAGCTCCCCCAGACATGCCAACATGTCCCTGTGTCTGCAGAAAAGGCAGAGAAGGTGCCCTGCTACATTACCAGTGGAACCCCATTGAAAGCTCACCACATAAAAGAAAACCTAAGCTTCATCCCAATAATAGCTTACATTATTTTGGCCAAGTAGCATTAGACCTCAATCCTGGATTTTTCTATAAGCTTGGTCCTATGAGGTAGTGAGGAATCTGGACTCAGACAGCAAAGTTCTTAAGCCCTATGGACTGAAAGGGATGGTAGTGCTTAAAGAGAAAAATACCTTTGTATAACCTTTCATTATTCAGCTCAGCATATCAGAGGACTTATAGCCTGTGTTTGAGAAGGGCATTAAACCAGAAGATCACCTGAGATTGGTATTCAAAGGGAAGTTTCCCTCCATCTCTGAAAATACCTTTTCTGGTAGACAGGAAGGAACACACTGAGCTTCCCAGGCAGATAACACTGACTATTGGCACCTTTATACTTGGAAGTCACCATTTCCAGATCTTTGAAGGTGTTACATTTCTATGGAAAATATCCAATTTGGAACCATTTCTATTTCAGTGTCAAATTGCTTTGTTTTGATGAATTTATAGAGTTACAGTTATTATGATCCACTATAATTTGTAGTATCATTATGAGAGCCCACATGAGAGTAGGAAAACTATAAAATTCAGTATAGCTAGTATTTGCAATATTACAACTCTATATATGTATATATGTATGTGTGTGCTGGTAGGGTAAATGCCTGTATACAACTAAAAGCCAAATGAAGCCAATACATGAAAAAGTCAAGATGAGTAAAGCAAGAAAATAAAAACACTTTCTTCCAACACCTTAGAGAAAACATCATCAAAATCAACAAGTACACATGAGACTATATTTTTTAAACAGAATTTTTCCCAATTAGACAAAATGACCATTCCCTGATTTCACTAGGAAGCATTCATTCTTAAATGTCATGCCTACTGACTCACAGTTTGCTTGCAATGGTGTTTGGACTCACCTAGAGCCGGGGAGTCTGAAATCCACTTGTAAACACAGCTGAGAATGTCATCATTGCTGTGACTCACGGAAAAAAATTCACCCCTTGCAGCAGCTCTGCAGAATGGATCACTATAGGAATCTGTACCACTCAGCAGTTTGGAAACCCTTCTGCAGACCAAATCGGTGCCCTCCCTGTGGGCATCTCCCTTACACTGCAAATGGGAGCACCAATGCCCTCGAGGAGGGGGAGACTGTGAACTCCTATTGGATTGGAGAGGCTGGAGGAAAATCTGTCTGAATTGCACTGCACCCATGAAATGTTGTTTGCTGTTTGACTGTAATCAATTACTCTTTGTCACTGTGGCAGTGATATTTTTTTAACCCTTTAATTAAAGACGCTTAATGACAGCAGTGTTTTCATCCTGCTATGACAGCCCTACTGCAGAACTGAATTAAAAAATGAGACTGTTCTAATAAAACTCTCTGAGAGCAAATGGATTTGCACAGATTATTATTTCTGTTGTTTCAAGTGGTTGAAGTGCAAACAAATTGCATTTATTTCATTAAGAACTCATTCAAATGGAAGTTAATAAACAACATTTACAACAGACCAAGGGGCTGCACCGCCCAGCTGTGCTTGATTTGTCTGAAGAGGGAAGCTGTATGCAGCTGGGAGACACAGAAAGTAATCAGAGAATCTCTTCGAGTAACACTAAGAGCAAGGTCAGATGTGAGAAAGATGTAAGGGAAAACACGGGAGTTAGGAATCTACGCAATGACAGCTACAATTCAAATATCTTCAATTTATGGCCAAAGTGTAAGAATTTGGAAAGTCTGGTTCTCAACCAGTTAAAGTCTCCGTTTAAGCACAGGGCTGGTAATCAACATTTTTATCATTTGTTCTGCTCAGGGCA
>PPHD01009646.1:530-20427 GCA_002909625.1 Bambusicola thoracicus | reverse complement strand
CCCTCCCTCCCTCCTTCCCTTCCTCCCTCCCTCCCTTCCTTCCTTCCTTCCTTCCTGCTACAAGTTCACATGAGGAGCAGAAAAAATTGCTGTGAGAAAAGTTTTTTTTCTATCTTCTGTTCTTGCAGCTTTGTATCATTTAGAGCACTATTCACTTTTATTTTCTATCTCATAGAATCATAGAATCACTCAGGTTGGAAAAGACCTTAAAGATCATTGAGTCCAACCACAACCTGACCATACTACCCTAACTCTAACAACCCTCCGTTAAATCATGTCCCTGAGCACCACAACCAAACGGATTTTAAACACATCCAGGGATGGTGACTCAACCACCTCCCTGGGCAACCTATTCCAGTGCTTAATAACCCTTTCTATAAAGAAGTGTTTCCTGATATCCAACCTAAACTTACCCTGGTGCAACTTGAGGCCATTTCCCCTCATGCTGTCACCTGTCACCAGTGAGAAGAAACCAACTCCGCTCTCGCTGTAAGCACCTTTCAGATATTGGAAGAGATCAATAAGGTCTCCCCTCAACCTTCTTCTCCCCACACTAAACAGTCCCAGTTCCTTCAGTCTCTCTTCATAGGGCATATTCTCCAAGCCCTTCACAAGCCTTGTTGCCTTTCTTTGGACCTGCTCCAACACCTCAGTGTCCTTTCTCTTGGAGCAGACCTGCTTTAAATTTAAATCTGCATCATGATAGTGTCTGCAAGGTTTTAAATGAGGACAACTTGTTCCTCCCTAAACCTATTTAACAGTGGTATCCAGATGTTTGAACCAATTATGGAAGACAGCTCTACATATGTATCCTAACTGTTAAGCATATAATGCTTAGTTATTGGAGACACTGCCACCCATCCAACATTTTTGCTGCCACCAGAAAGGAGCACAGGAAGGCAAGTGCTTCTTGTAAGATTTGAATATCACATTTCCATCCATATTACTGCCTTCCACACTACAGGAACTAAATAATTTTCCACATCCTATACAACTCTCAAGAAGCTGAAGTGTAAAGAAGAGAAAATAGTTTATGCTTTTGCCACTCTGTGTTTATACAGACCAGATGAATGATGTAATAATTATTTTTATTGCATCAGATCAGATCATTTTGTTGCAGCTGAAGGTACTCTCGATTTTCATTGGCAGCTGGGTCGTATCTGTTGACATGATTCAAATGCCATGAAGTTATTAACGAATTCTTTAGTCTTTAACAGTTTTGCTGTCTGAACTAAAAACCAAAGAGGTAAATAACCTCTTCTATAATGCATGAGAAAGCGAACTCATGCAAATTAAGCATGTTTTCCCCAATCACTTTACATTTGTTCCTGTAATTACCAAATTATGAGAGCATATATTTTTAACGTAATGGTGAATGTTGACCTGCTTTGCTTATAGAGCCATCACATTTTTCCCATAGGCTTTTATCCGTCATTAGTGGAACATCATTAGACATGGCCAGTTTTGGTGGCTGAAAATATTTTTAAGTCTTTCACTTATCCAATACTAAGCCTGAAAATAAGACTTAAGAAAATTAGGTAATAAAAAGGAAACCTGATCAGGGCAACATGATTCAAAGCCAGCTTCAGTTTGGACAAAAATCTCTGAGAAAGTTTTGCATAGGTTACACATAGCTTTTCCCTCATGGTGTCGTGTCCGTGCTGTCACTCTCATGAATAAAAGGGAGCATTCCCATGTTGGTAGGTATTGACACAGGAGCCACTATGTTGGAAGAAATTTTCTGCAATTCAGATTGAACCCCCTGGTGTTGGGGTTGACACTTGCTGCATTGTCAGTTGCATGATGTAAGTCTCTGCCTTTATTTTCCTACTAAAGGTCCTAAGGTCATCCGGTCATCAGGAGCAACATGAGCCAGAAGGCAAGTTGAATACACTTTTTTTCTGTGATTGTAACAAGTATCTTAGAAGGAGTAATAAGACAGGAGATTGTGCCATGAAGAAAATCTGTGGGGGTACATGCATTTGAGTTTAAGCAGATGAAGGAGGAAGAAGAGTGAGTGGAGCAGGCTGACCTAGGAAGGAAAGCTGCAGTGGTTTATGTACCCAGAAAGAGCTGGCTTGTTGAATGCAGGTGTTCTGGGGGAGTCTCATACAGCTCATCCATGAAATAGCTGGCTCGCTCAAACTCAATTTTAGGATATCCAGTGCATCTCTTCTGGCTCACTGCAATGGGCAGTTAAAGCAGAGACTAAGCCACAATAAATAATTCGTCTTATTTTACCCATAATAATCCAAGAGAAAATAATGTGAAGAAAATTTCAACCACCTAAACATGAAGGATTCAAAGTGGTAACAAACCAAGCACACTTCTCTTTAACAGTGAACCTCACTTTGCTGTTATACATACATGCATTTCTAGCAGAGATAGAAGACTTCAGAGTGTGGTAATATTGTGTATTGTCAGATCATTAGTGAAAGGTGCAGTGTGTTTAAACGTTTGAATAAGTGAGTAAATTCAGTGTTGATGAAGGGACATGGGGCATTTGGAAAAACTCAGATTAGGAATACTATGAAGTTGCTGATAAAGGGGACACAGACTGAAAGGGCTTTCCTGCACACCTCAGTATAACATGAAGGTGACCAGACCACCCTCTAGTGGGATAAAAGTGCATTTTAGCTTCTGATGTGTTAATGCTTACACTACAAAACCATGTTTCTGTTTCCTTTTGCCTAGGAGATCTTTTCAGATGAAAGGTAAGATCAGATGTCTATCTGTGCAAGCAGTGTGGGAGGGCTCATACCCTAAAGGCTCTTCAAACTTTCCCTCCTTAAGGAGTTTCCGAGTCAGAGCAGTGGGAGTTGGAGTCCCAATTAAAAATAAAAAAAATTAAGCTGACTCTCTCAGGTCTTTGGTTCTAAAATATTGAAATTTACATACTATTTTTTTCATCACAGAATTTAATGTAGGTGATGCAGCAAAATAACAGTAAGGAAGTGCTGAGCTCTGAGGGGCTGAGTGTAGGAAAGAAAAGAAAGATTTATTTTACAGTTTCTCTGTCATACTGCTAGAACCTCTTGGTTTGAAAAAAATGGAGTAAAATTTCAGCTGCTACACCCAGAAAAACTCCTCTGCTTTGATGTGAGATGCAGTCTCAGCATCAGGTGCACTTTGAGCATCAGATCCTGCAGAAGGGAGAGGGCATGCTGAACTGCAAAGAGAGGCAGGACAGCCTTCCAGCAGGGCTCTTGACAGCTGGTCATCCCCGGAGGCACGCATGAAAGCTGCCCCACAGCTTTTGTAGGCCTCCATTTAAGCCATGACTGGCTGGCAAGGCCAAGCTTGCCAAATAGCTGATTCTGACATGTCAGGTCACAGAGCGGGGAGAAGTGATGGTACGATGCTTCATGTGAATGCAGTATTAACAGTTGTGGGGTGCCTAAGAAAAGTGATTTGATAGTTGAGGACTCTGATGTTAGTGCTACGTGCTCAGGAGCGCTGTCACTTCCCAGCTCGGTTAGCCAGGCCTTGCTGCTCTCCTTCCTCTAAATCTTCTCCTAGGTCATAAATTCTCAGGAAAAGAGACTATGTTTTGTGTGCATATGGAAAATATCAGGTTTGTTTTCAACACCATTGCTGCTTGAATAAATTGAAACATTATGTGTAATAGTAAACATATGTTGTCCCTGCCTCATGCCCATAGTGTTCCCCAGTTGAGGAGCAGCCTCCAGAAAACCAATGCCCCACACCACTGCCCTGTCTTCACTGTGGTCTTTCATACCTTGCTTCAGCTAGTTAATCTGGCAATGTGATGAGTGCCCTCAGGTAATGCATATGAAAGAAAAGAAATTTATGTCTCACTCATTGGTCTATTGTTCGGTTTTTGGCTTATCACTTCTACCACTGTATCCCCCAGAGGTTATTAACTAAAATCCTCAGACCTGGGGCTGTTCTGAGCTAGCTACTCTCCATGTCTTCATGTAGGCACAAATACGTGTATGCATTCTGTGTGCGAAGAAGCCTGAGATCTGAACAGGGCAAACTGTCAGAGATGAGACAGAAAGCCTTATTATTCCAATTTTGAGGGAATAATTTTTCATACATTTCCACTCTCTCATATCCTCAGAGATTCATTTTGATAGGTCCTAAGATGTAGCATTTTCTAGTCTCATTTCATACAGTCCATTTAAATAAAAATGTTGCATTTTAAATCTTGACTTAGATAAAAGTATTCGACAATGCAAAATAAGCTCTTCTGTTAAACCTTGAATTTCTTCGAGAAATGAAACTGTTTGTAGAGGTATCAGACAATGTGGTGACAACAATCTGAGAATTAACAAATTAATATTCTTATCTGGTTTGTGATTACTCAGTCTTGCGTCAATGAGATACGATATCTTTTTTGTTGTATGTTGGTGAAGACTTAGGATTCAGGCAGCCTCCAGTGAAGAAACACTGATCTGATCTCAAAGAATGTGATACAAAGTTGTTTTTCAAGACTTTTTCTGCTGGTAATCACTTAAAAAATTCTAGTGGATGTAAAGACTCTTGTGAAGCAAAGGATGCCCTTTCTTTGTTACCTTTCGCTGACCCCTCAGAAGTAGCCCGTGGATCCTGGGAGGTTTGCAGACCACAAACCGAAGATGGCTGTGCTATGGGGAATGTCATTGTTTTAGTTGATTGAATTCAAGTGATTAAAGCTTCAGAGAAATTTTTGTTAGCCCTTCAGCTCTTCAGAGAACATGAAAGGCAACTTTCAAAGCATAATTTCTTCAAGCAGTCTTGTAAAGATTGATTATATGGCTGTATGTCTGGTGAATGGTGCAGCCTTCAGAAGCTAAGTCCCAGCTTCCAGCAGCAGCTGCTGGTCAGCCCTCTCTGCACGTGCTGTTTGAGAGCAACTCCAAGGCTACTCCACCTCCTGCCAGTCAGAAATGGTCAAAGAAAGACAGAAACACAGCAGGCAATCAGCATATAGGCCCTAACACCTTATTTTTCCACAGTTACATTTATGGTGAAGTCTAAGGGTTCTGCTTTCTGTCTCCAAAAAGAAGGCATTGTGCCATGCAATTTTGATCTTGAGCTCTTTCCATTAGAAAAAAAATGCCCATTTAATTGCTAAGTACCACTTGCTATCATATCCATCCCTCTGAGATCTCATGTCTAGTAGTTTATGGAATTTGTCTTAAGGGACTTAAAGAAAGTCTCAGTAGCTCCCACTAAGAGGTGGATATGTCTGAAACAACTTAGTGTACTTGGTTGCTCAGTCATTCTTTCTCAATGAAATTTGGGATAAATCATGCTTGGAATAAAATCTATCTTATAAATAGTCTGGGCAGTTACACCTGTGAGATGGATAAGGTTGTTGTTTGGCTCTGCATGGCTCCTTCTGTATGACAGAAACAGTAAGAATTCACAAACCTGGTACAACCGCATACTGGGTACTCAGCACTGGCAGACTTACAGGTGGGCTCACAGATGGACAGTGTCCTCGTGAGTGTGTCTGTATGGGAAATGCTGGGCAAGGATGGAGCATTCCTTGCTCCCCTGCATTACGGATCATTCTCATGCTAAGGAGATCGATTTCAGCTGGTTCTTCAGAGAGGTCAAATCTCTCCTAAAGAATATGCTTTCAAATTCTAACTGCTCTCAGTAATAAGAGAGGAAAGATCGATATATTCTCTTCCAGAGAATCACAAATCACTCTCACCCTGAGCCCCAGGAGGAGTTTCCAGGAAGGATCACATTCCTCTGAGACACATCTGACTTTCTGCCAGAGCTGTCAGTGCTACAAGCAGTGTGCAGATGGCAGGCAGAGTGTGCAGGTAGCATGCAGATAGCTTCTTTGGCCTGGGTTTTACATGCTGAATGCATTTTGCAATAAATAAACACTTTGTTGTTTCCTCACACAGAGTGTATATGGTGGGTTTCTTCCAGGTCCATTTTCCTCTTGTGCTGCTGTACGGTCCTGGTCTCTTGAGATATTTCTTGCTAAATCTCTTATCCTGCACACCTGAGCCATTTTCTGTCTGCTATTCTTTCTACTCTCTTCTTCCACTGCATGTTATCTCTTTCTTTTTTTCTCTCTATCTCTCTCCCATTTCCTTTTTTCTATTAGCTCTCATATCACTGGCCATCCTGCAAGAGGGACCAAGAACTTTTGTCCTTCTATTTCACGTACAGTTGAGTTCTTTTTGTTTCTAATTTGTGTGCTTTAAACGTCCTACCATTTCCCTCTTGCTCCCTCACTCTTTTTCTCTTTGGCAGGGCACTGGTCTATGGAATTAAGTGTGAGATTTGGCAGAACTAAGATGTCAAAGAGAAAAATGGGGACAGGAGTATGTGGATAATTAGTAAGAGGTCAGCTCTGTGGCTGGGTGTCTTCCCCATTTTCTCCTTCTGTTTTTGTTTTTCATTTCCTTTGCTCATAAAAGGGTTCTGCTCAGTGACGCCTTCAAACGTTCCCTCAAAAATTTTAATTGATTGAGCACCACATTAAAAATCATTGTACTATGCACAATGACAGGCCTCCTTTTTCTCAACCAACAATAACAGACAAGGTAAGAGTTGTGCAGATGGGTTGATCTTTATCATGCCCCTCTTAAGTCATCACTTTTTCTGACTAAAAAGTCATGCTCTACTCAGTTGATCCTGTCTGGAAACTAAACCATATATTTCTTCTGAATCAGATCTCTCAAATTATTTAAAAGAAATAAACTAACAAGTCATTTTATTTTAACATGATTTCCAAAGGACACATGGTTTATTAGGGAATAACATTGGCTGTCTGTCGGTTGTTTATCAGAGAGTCTTCCTCTGTAAAATCATTTGAACTCATAATACAATTTTAGCTACACTTGGGAAACGGGAAGCAGTCTCCAAAATATCAGATTCTTGTGGATTTCATGAATGTTTTTACCTAGCTTGAGAAAACAGGCTAAGTTCAGAGCTGTCTGTATGAAGAAGGAGGGCAGATTTTAACTTCTTTGCAGTTTCTGAGCATGGAATACAATGAGAATCCCATTGGTCACCAATCTAACACCCATCTCTTTTTGGGCAGGAGGTCTGTGTTTGTGAAGCTTTACTCTGGCACTATGCCAGCTGCATCTTGCTTGGTGGGGTTTGAGAGGAGCTGGGGTCTCTAAAAAATATATTTCTATGCTGCAGGGCAGACGACTCCTCTGATTGTTCAGGGAGAGCTCAGCATGCTTACCTGTGACACCAAGCAGATCTACATTTCTCAAGGGCTCTGCAGACAAACAAACATAAAAACAATTGTGATGTGATTCTTGGAGATGACAGTGTTTTGCAATGTATGCTCCCTTTTGGGAAACATAGGGACTTATGTGGAAACTCTCTGAATGGAAACTGTTTAAGTCAGCTTGAAAAAACTTTGCAGAATCATGGTCATGCTAGGAGAATATAGCAATGACAGCTGAAAAGTATGATCTGGCTTGGTGTCAGCCTCAGCCCCAGACACAACACACACTGTATTTACTGAAATCCCAGCCTTTTTACAGAGCCTCTAGGTTAAATACTGCTTTGAAATGGCTCTCCTTAACCTACAGTCATAAAAAGTATGAAATAAAACAGTTGCTGTGCTGCATTGAAATAGCTAAACTGTTCCTGCTAAATTGTCTTCAACTGCATGTCAATTATTGAAGGGTATGGGAAGGGGGGAGGGAAACCTGTGTTTCCTAATAGGGCCAAGTTACTCAATGAGCCGTATAATCAGCTTGGTGCCATTATGGCAAAACTTTTTTTTTTCCAAAGCCATTCTCACATTTCTCTAAGGCCTTGAAAATTTTAAAGACAGCGTTGAGAAAAACTTGGAAAGCCCTAAGAATAGATGCACGTTGCAACATGTGCCTGTCATACAGTGAACATTTTCTGTAGACCATGATATGAAGTTCACCCTAGTCTTTGTTCTCACGTTTTGGCTGAGGACAGTGAGTACTACATGCACAACTATATACAACTACAAGCAAATTAGAAAGAGCCACAGCACTGTAGGCAAGAAAAATACTGAGAACTGAATTCTATCTCTCTTACACCACATTGAGTACTACTTTAGTCCTATAGCAATTCTCACTCGAGTGACTGGGGATGCCATATCTACACTGTGGTTCAGGTGATCTCAACAGCCACCAGTTTGCCTTTCAGTTATTTTTGGCACCCTATCACTCATTTTGGCTCTACTTTCTGCGCACTTTTTTTTTTTTTTTTTTTTTTTCCTGAGGAGGGCTAAAGGGGTAGGTAGGCAGTGCCAGTGTGTTCTGGTAGTTTTTATGTTTACCAAACAGTGTACTGCAGCAGGAAAGGAGTTGTAGAGCTGAAACACCAATACTGACACACTCTGCATTTCATGGAGGTATTTTATACTAGCTCTAATCCAGACCCACAGAAAAAATGTCTGTTAGTTGTTGAATTTGCATCAGTTGGAGCACATCTTTCATTTTACTCTGCTCTGGCAGGAACTGCACCAGGTCTTGAAGAATTTTCTCCTTCAAAGAAAATGGGGGTAGAACCTCTACTGTTCCACATTCCACTAGGAAGGGGCAACCAAGGTAAAGAAATAACAGCTATATCTTCTCAATATATTGATACCTGTTCAGAACACACAGAAAATGAACACACTTTAATTTAGGTCAGACTTACACATTTTTTCTTTTGCTTCTCCATCCTCTGCTTTTCCTGCCAATGAAGAACAACAGTTCCCTGGGGAGCCACAGGGGCTATTGTCATAGTTTCAGCTCAGAAAGTCAACCTGGAGAGCACAGAGGTGCGGAGTATCCAAAACTACAGCTCTGACAAGGTATCTCAAATCACTGCTGGACCAACAGAACATGACAACATTTTATATTTTCTGAAACTGCATTTTCAGAACTTACCATCCTTCTAATAGTTTTCTGGTGTTTCTTGCACAGAGAAAATTTGAAAATATTGAAATTTGCCTCCATGAAAACAATTCTGATTGTTTTGCTTCTGTGCCATGGTCCCTTCTCCAAACAGATACAATTAAATGAGAGTCCTGTCTACTATGAGTGTAATTTGTTTTCCCCTGAAGACTGAAATTTATTCTCTTTTACACTGTCCATCCACCTAACACATTCGGTTTTTCCTTAATAGGTTTGTTATACTTCTCCCCAGTCTTAATCAACCTAATTAAGACAGATTCATCTGCTGATTTTTCTAATTCACAAATACATATGATAACTGAGATCCTTAAGTTATCTTCTGATATCTTATTCAAACACTGAGATGTTTGAAATTTGACCATTAAACTTGCTCTTTTCTGTTTTCTAGATGGTTTGGGTACAATATTAATGCCAATTCTTTTTCACATGTATTGCTCCGCAATAGCAGAAGTGACTGAAAATTTTCCTGATAGAAAGAGCTCCTTTACAAATTTTGCAGGAAGCCTTACCATTGATAATTCAACAAATGTACTGCTTAGAAAGCAGCTCAGCTCCCTGGACTTGGGGTTCCCTACTGTCGAACTGGTTTGAGTCTTTAAAAAAATGTAGTTCCACTGTACGTGCAAGTACGCTTTCAAGAAATGTCAGTTCCCTTGCAAATTACCTCCTCTCTTTCTCTTTAAATCCAGAATAAAAGATGGTCTAAAATTGGCAGATTTTCTCAGATGTGAAGTGTGTTCACTTTCATCTAGAAGTCTCTTGTTAATGATTGTCTGAATTTTTTCAATAATTTTTCCTTTGTTCACTTTTCTGCTTTCAGAACACTGTAAACTTTCAGTGAATTTACCATGCAGAAATCACCCATGTTCAGTCTGCAGATTAATTACTATTCTATTTTACAGATAATTTCAATCAATTTCTTCTTTTTTTTTTTTTTCTTTTTTCTTTTCATACTCATAGATGGCCACAGAAACATCGTTTTTGAGGCAAAAGCAATTAAGTTTTGCTGGGCTATTTTAATTCCATGTAACAACTTAAAATGTCAGAAGCTGATGACAATGACATATCCATGATGGAAAATATATTAGCTAATGATATAACCCATATCAAATGACCTCTTAGTCATTAGCTTCATAAAAGGTGTTAAAATAACCACCATTTGTCGTTGCTATTGTTTATTTCAAACTCTTTCAACAAATGCTATATAAAGAAAATGCCAAATGCTAAATTAAGAACTAACCAATCCCACTCCTGCTCTCAGCTGCCCTTTGCAGGCGTCTTTCTGCCTATTTCACTGTACAGATAACCTCAGTAGATTTTCTGCCACTCACTGAAAATCAGGGGGAGGAATACACCCCTCCAGTAGTACTAGGCATGCAATATTACTCAGTCAATAGAGTAATCCTAATGAAGTGTGCCTCGCCATTTGTTTTTTATATAGCAACAGAATAAAAGCAACATACAGCTAAAATCCACGTCGGTTAAATGCCCGACATTTATTATAGGAATAATTTAAGGATACAGAGCCATTCCATTTATTCTAATTCCCTGGCCATTTTTTCACAAAAATGCTAAAGAGGACACAGCCAAGCAGCCTTTCATCTAGGTTCTCTAAATATTAAGAACATGAAAGTATATTAACAGATGAGCTGGTTCATAACAAGAGTCCATCTAGCCTACAGTTTCCAGCAGAGGCCATCAACAGATATCCATGGAAGAGTCAAAACAGAGCAAATGTACATGATAGACTGCATATGTTCCTAACCGCTTTCCAACCTGTGACCATCTCCAGGTTTGGAATTTCCTGAGCTTGAAGTGTTTTTCTCTGTTTAGTATTCTTCAGTAGACTTCTGCTTTGAGTACTTGTTTAGTTTCCTCCAGCGTTCATACCAACTCTTTGCATCCACAATGTCTGTTAGCTAGGAGCTTTGCAGGTCCTTCTTCTAAGTCACCCTTGGGGTCATGGCAGACAAGCCATGAAATGCATGACCAGCAGAAATGTTGACTGCTGGGACCAGAATGGATTGAGATCTTATCCTTAGGCTGGGAAAGATGCAAAATAATCAGCTCCATCTGCTCCATTTTGCAGCTCTGAAAACCAATCAGAATTACATTTGGAAGCAGACAGCAGTGCTCTGGACCCAGAAGCACATTTTCTTCTTTTCTATTCCTTACCTCAACTGCTAAGATGCCAAGAATAGAAATGCAGACTTACAGTGCTTATTGGTGCTACTGGTGATACCCATAAACATCCAGGGAGGTGATAGATAATCACAGGGTCTGGGCTGAAACGACCCTGCAGTCTTTGCAGCTAGCTGATAAAGTAGGCAAAAATTCTCTGGCACTTATTACAGCCCACCCACCACCTGCCTTGTGCTGTTCCCCACCTTAGTGTCTTTGGAGTTGTTATTACCATGTCTGCATATCTGGATTGCACTGTGCTGAGAATCTTGGAAGAAAAAATTAATGGTAGGAACCTGGCTGCATCACTCAGCCTCTCCCTGCGAAGGGAAATGTGTTCCCTGCAGCAAACACGAACGTACTTACAGTTTTACAGGTCTCAAGCAATTGGGCTTCCATGATTCTCTCACAAGACTATTCAGCACTTCAAAGTAGCTCACGCTTTTTCTGGCATTCTGTCTAAATATTCCCTTCTTAATCTCATCTCATTACCTCCTAAATAATTGTATTCTGTCCTTGGGGTCTATATACTTTGCACATTTACAGACTTCTATGCTGTTCCCCTGAGTGAAAGTCAAACTCTGAGGCAAATGACACATTTTTACATTTGAAATATTTTCGTTAAACTCTTCACAATTATCCTTGCAGACTTCCATACTAAGATAGTCGCTACAGATAGACCAGAAGGAAAATTTCTGGCTTGCAATCTGCCCTGCCTTATTCCCCCACTTCTTTGAGCTCTTTTCAGCCCACACATACACATGCAAATAATTCTTTGAACTCAAATGCTCTTTAAGTGCCTTCAGTTTACAAGAGTAGGATCAATATGGAAAGTAGGAAAAAAAAAAAAGAAAATGGAAGGGAAAATACAGTGGGGAAAAATATCCCAAACTCCAAAGTCTGCTCTTGAGGGAGATTTTTCAACCCTTTCATAATCTGTGGCTGGCTTCCATTTTTTTAGATGTAGTAAATTAAAAGTATTTTCTTTCCCTTTCTGCAATTTCACTTTATAGAACAAAAACTAATAATTCTTCTTCATTTATTGCCTTTTTTTGCATCCAGTTCTTCTGAAAATAGTTCTTCTTCTCCTTTTTACCTCACCAAAGATTGTCTGTGACATGCTTACATGATTGTAAGTGATTTATCTTTCTGGTCTTATTTTCATCTTCCCTGAATGGCTTCCAGTTCACCGCGGATTATTTGATAGTGTGGTAAAAGGTAATCTACAACTGCCATTTCCCTGGCTTTCTAGCAAATAGTTTGCTGGACATGAAATATGGACATACTAGAGAGAATGTGATGTTACAGGGTTATGGTGTTCATCCAGCTCCCTCCAGCCTTGAGAAAGTGCGGTGCTTAAGCAGGAATGCGGTTAGTGATATTTCTCAATTCTGTCTGAATCCAGAAAGCACTGGATCGTGCTCTTTATTTGGCTGTGTGGCTGGTAGCCAGGCCAGCCTGTGCAGCTCACAAGCCCAGGACAGGTCCAAGGAATGCTCATCGTTGAGGAGGTGCTATAGATTGAGCTGAAATGCTCGGACCTCCCCGTGGACTTCCAATGAATTAGACAGGTCTTACCCAGCTATGTTGCTACTGCCTTAGTGATAACTACTTCAAAACTACCTTCACTGTGACTACACACCCTAGGACTGATTGAGATAGGTTAAAATATTTAGAAGACTGGATGCATTTCAAAATGAGGAAGGGATACATGGCACATTTTGTGCTTCATATATGAAGGGTGACCAGCAGATCAAGGGAGATTATTCTGCTCCTCTACTCTGCTGGAGTATTGCATTCAGTTCTGGAAACCCCAGCACAAGAAGGACATGGAGCTGTTGGAGTGCGTCCAGAGGAGGACCACGAAAATGATCAGGTGGCTGAAGTATCTCCCCTCCGAGGACAGGCTGAGGGAGCTGGGGCTCTTCAGCCTGGAGAAGAAAAGGCTCCGAGAAGGCCTTGGTAACAGACTTCCAGTACCTGAAGAGGGCCCACAGGAAAGCTGGGGAGGGACATTTCTTAAGGGCATGTAGTGACAGGACAAGGGGAAATGGTTTTAAACTGGAAGAGGATAGATTTAGGCTAGATATTAGGAAAAAATTCTTAACTGTGAGGGTGGTGAGATCCTGGAACACGTTCAGAGAGGTTGTGGAAGCATTCATGGCCAGGCTGGATGGGGCTGTGAGCAGCCTGGTCTAGAGGGAAGTGTCCCTGACTATTAGCAAGGGATTGGAACTAGATAATCTGAAGGGTCCCTTTCAACCCAAACCATTCTATGATTCTATAATATACAATTTCTCATTGTGGTAAAGTGCTTGAATACTTGATGGTTTGGGTTGGTTTTTTTTTCCCCTTTTTGATTTTTTTTTTTTTTTTTTTTTTTTCCTGTGGCAGCCCTGTTTTCCTGCCTTTGTTGGGCAGAGGAAAAAGAGAAAAGAAATTAAAAGAGAAATGCCCCTTCCCCCGAAAGACACCTTGTGGCATCCAGGATGAATGTGTCTGATTTTTGTTGCTGCATGCAATTGTGTCATTGTGTTTTGTTTTTATGTGAATGGTAATCCATTCAAGGAATGCTAACAGGATACTTCAGCTAAATAGCCTACCTGAGCCAGTGGAATCCATTTAAAATGTTTTCAGTCATGCAAGTTTGTATGGAGTCAACACTGAGCCAATGAAATCTAAATGCACAAGAGAAACGCACTGCAGTTTTGTTCTCTACTGTCCCAAGTGCTGTGAACTCACAATCACATTACATTGGCAGACCCATCACAAGGTGAAGCTCATCATTTGCAGTCTGTTATTACTTGCTAGGTTGGGATGTCATTGGTAAATCTGATGCATAGTTTACAGGGCTGCTTCCATTCTCTGTGATGAAGACACCCTGGGCATCAGTGTCAGGGAGAGGTACTTACATCTGCAGAAGGAACCTGCTGCCATTGCCGCCTTTGCTTACTTCTGGCTCCATCCCCATTGCGTGATGATCCTGCTCATCCCCAAGCTTGGCTAGGAGGGGATGATGGGCTGAGGGGACTCTCAGAGGACTCATGCCTTCTAAAGGCAGCAGAGGCAGAAGCAGTGCCAGTGCAGGGGGAAACAGCTCCTCCTGACCCAGTGGGGCTGTGCTGTTCTACATCAGTTGAGGATTTTATCTTGTGCTTGAAGTATGTCCTCAAAATGAATGGGAATAGCACCGCTAAATGCCTTTCTGTTTAAATGATGAACTTGGAGGCTGAAAGAAAATAAAATATTTATGATATGGAGGACACAAATGCAGTTGCTAAAGTGAAGCATAGTTGAAATAAGGATACAGAGGGAATCTGAGGCATCCACAGCCCAGTCTTACTGCCCTGCAGTTACGATGGGGTATTTCCACTGTATTCCTACCATGTTATATCAGTGCAACTGCAGTCAAAAATAAAACCTTTTTGTTCTGTTACTTATCTCCTTTTAAACAGAAATACTCAATAAGGAGATTTGGAGTTTCATGCCTAACCCAAACATTTACATGGCCAAAGTGACAAACAAACAGACATGAAACTCCAAAGCCTCACTCATGGTTTCGCATCCAGAAGATGCTTACTGTCTGATGGAGAAACCCTATACTCTCCATCCTGCATATTTCTGGTACCAACCCTGTCCTCAGGTGCTGTACTAAGTGTCACAAATACTCCCTAGTATGTACCTGTGAGAGGCCAAACCCACCCTTAAAAACAAAAACAATTTAAAATAATCCAACAAGAAAACCTTTGGGCTCACCACACCTACCAAGGTGGAGCAGAACATAAGCTGGGATAAAACCTTCCAGATCCATGTGCAAAGCATGGTCCTCTCTGGTGTGCCACTATGACTACTGTGCCACAGAAGAAAGCACTTTTATGGCTTACCATTCCTCACTTCATATTTCCCTTCCTTAAAACATTTTTAAAACCTCTGTGTAGCTGTCCTGGCTCGCTTTGAATGCAGAAAGAATTGCACAGGCAGTGTGCTCTGTGCACACACCAGATCATGCTCTCCAGCCCACCATGCTAAAAGCTGTGTTCATGTCGTGTGCAAGTTCAAAGAGCAAAAATGTTGATCTGCCCATTCAGAAGCTTAATTTTTACTTCATGTTTTTAAAGTGCATTCTTTCTATTTGTTATTTTAGCTGCATATATGACAAACAGAGTGAATTGCTTTCAAGCCCATAAAACATGGATAGGCACCAGCATTCTGCTGTCTTTGCTGTTTAAGGTGAATATTATTGGTAAATGGCTATGCCAATGACTAAAGCAGACAGATGAAGCATTAGGAATTTTTGCAAGTTTTCCAAGATTTCTGATGGGAATCTTCTAGCAAAGTATTCCCTTTTGAAGTTCCTGTGAGGAATAAATGAGTTTATACTGAAGTGTCATATCTGAGCCAATTCTGTTCTTTCATATTTTTTTGATAAATACATATTCTTACATGTCAGTGGGTGTAGTTCTCAGCTGGATTTCACTGGCACATCATCACTCACTGAACGACTATGATTAGTCAACAGAAGTTGCCTTGAGAGGTGCCCGCACATTTTCTTCTCTTCAAACTGTGTACCCAACAGAGGACATGCATGGTCCCACCAGCAGGGACCCAGCACCAGAGGCCATGTGTGTGCATCTGGGGACTTCCCTTCCTGTGTTGCACACATGTGACCTGGTCACGCGAACAGCCCATGACTTTCCCTAATTCACTATACAAAGGAGCTTGAAAATGTGCAGATGTTTGCCAGTGTTTGAGAGTGCTTAATACTGTAGTTTGTCTGTTGTGCTGCTGATATTGATCCTGAAGGTATAGTTCACTCCTTGCCAGTTAATTATGCATCATTTATAAATCAATAAAGCATTTTCGTTCTGCGCCGGTATAAACCACATGAGCTGAGCAGCTTTTCCCTGTGGCAGGTGCACACTCTGTGTGATTCTGGGCAGAAGCTAACTCGGGATCTGTTTTCTAATTACAGTTACCTTTTGGACAAGGTGCTGCTAAATGTCGTATCCAAGAACTCATCACAAATGTAGAGCAAAGACTGCTTTTTTTTATCCCTTTACAGTACTTTAGTAAACACTACCATTAAGGAAAGGAGGCAAAATGGATATACGCTTTTCCCAGAGGTTTGTATTTTTGAATCAGTAACTGCATTAGAAATTCTTTATAGTTACTGCCACTGAAATACAGCTACAGTTCCTATTATGCAGACACACCAGCGTCTCGTAACGTAAGGCCATGCCAATGCCAAACAACAGCTGGGTTGCTGCTATCCAGACCCTCTGCCCCTGCTGGCAGAGCTCAGGCAAACCCTTCCAGGAGTTCACTACACAAGCACATAAGTGACAAAGTGGAAAATATGGCCAGTCCCTCTAATGAGGGACTCAAGGACCCACATCATGTAGTGTTTTTGGGTGGTGCAGAGTTAGTGATGGATAATTTCTGAAGGATCATTTAGTCTTCCCATTTCTACCATATACTAATCTGATTACTTGTTCTGTTTAAAACATTCTCCTTCAAACGGGTAAGAATTGACACATATAATTTCCCTTTGATTCTCAAATATCTGGTTTTAGTTCAATAAGAAGTTGGATGCCTGTAGGTAGCATGTCACATATTTTGCCCCTTTTAGCATAACTGTAGAGCATAAGAAAAAGGAATTTCTCTGCCCCGTTGGATTTGCAATCTACTTAGAGAACAGTTAATTGAAAACTAATGGATGGGTTATCTACCACCTTAACAAACCAAGTCAGACTCTGAATTTCTATCTGCATGTGTTGCTGCTATTTCTCTTCTTTTGCTTCTCCGGAATCAAAAGCTGGGACTTTCTGCATTAAGGGGGGTTGTCCTAAGGAGGCAGCTGTGTCTCTCAGGACGCAGTGGGAGGTGGGGGCCACTCTAGGAAGAGAGGGTGTCTGGGCAGGAAATAAGGTGCAGCAGGATAAGTTCTCTGATTGTGTTTTAGACAGATACAGCAGCAAACAGAAAGCCACTTACAAATTAGGGAGAAGAATGCAAAACACCAAAGCCTGAACCTGCACTTGGAAGTGTGAAGAAATAATTGGATGTGGAAATGGGGCTTAGGAAAGTGACTAAATAAAGGTAGCACATTTTTCCTCTACTAGATGTATAAATTAAAAAAAAAAAAAAAAAAAAAAAAAGCATCTTTTCAACTTCTTGAGAGCCAAAGATTGTAACAGGACAGTAAAGAGGTAAAGAGTGTTGTTTTATCAGTACCAAGTGTCTTGGACCTGGTAAAGCTATATAATAATACTTCTACTGCGGATGTTTACTGGAAAGTTGGGGTTATTTGGACTACATTCTACTTCTACAGCAGCTACCAATTTCTTGTTGCTTGCATTCACCTCAGGTTTGTTTGGTTGGAAAGTAATACTAAAGAAGATATATAGTTCAGTTAAAAAAAATACTGGGTGAAATGAACACAACATTTCTAAGGGAGAATTTTACTTCACAAGCCTTCTTCAAATTTGTCAGAGGAGTTACTAAATGTGGTGAGTTACTTATTGATCTACTGGGTTGAGATTTCCCCAAAGCTTCTGACAGTCTCTTACCAAGGAATCATAAAGAAATCAATCTGTCTTGACACAGGAAGGAAATGTCCTTCTTGAGTAATAACTGGATAAAGCATAGGAAATTATAGATAGAAACAGTCAATTCCTGTGGTGGAGGGCTTTCAGAACGATAGAATGTCTTTGGCATCCTCAAAGTTTAAATGTATGTAAATACTGAAGTAATAAAGTCTTCCGATAAAATTATTCTGTAAAGTCAAATCGAAAGTTCATTTCAGAAGTTGCATCAGGATTTCATAATGCTAACAGATTTGGCAATGAAAAGGAAAGTGGAACTAAAGGTCAGTGCATGCAAACTAAGGGACGCAGGACAGAACTTCTTCAGTGACAAATATGCAGTGATAGGGTAGAAATCGCCACTAAGGAGAAAATCTTTGAAATCACCGCAATTGTTTGCTCAAAAACACTAGCTCAGTCACTGGTGATGGTGGGAAAAAGAGTGAAAGAAAAATGTTAGCGAAGGTTAAGAAAGAAACTGCTAAAAAAAAAAATTACACCATCATATTGACCTGTGATGACTTCTAATTACCCAAAGGGTGTAGGAGATCTGGAAAATGCACAGGCAAATGCCATAAGGATGATAATATAAGTGGAGTCCCTCCCAAGGAGAAACTAAATAAAAGCACTTCTCCACTTGGAAAAGTGAAGAGCATGGGTACATGGGAGAAATATAAAATTTTAAATCGCATGGAGGATATGAAAAGGAGAATCTTATTGTTTTTTCATAGAGGTTTCAGGGAAAGTCAGTAAAACTGGTCAGTACATAAAAAGTGTTTTTTTACCCAGGACAGAAAAAAAAGCTGCAGAATTTGTTGCTGTCAGAGATTGTGCTGCCAAAACGTACACGGGGATTCAAAAAGAATGCTGAAGTTCATCAGAACTACGTCTAATGGTGGTTATCAACAGTAATGGTATGAATGCAACCTTAGTGTGGGAAGGCCCCCCCAGAGCTGCGATCCCAGGGAAAGGAGCACTGTGTACTCACCCGGTGTCCCTTGCTGTCTCCTTTCCTGAACCCTGAGAAAGATTACAGAGACGGAAGGATGTGCATAGCTTTAAGAAAAGACTGCATTGAATCATTTTCCTGCATTAATTTTACTTGCCTGGCAGAAAAGCGGGAGCTGAAAGGATGGAAAATTCCTTTCAAGACGCAGGTGTTCGATGGAATTCTTTGGGCCAACTTTGACCTCAGGGATTCGTTCAGTCTTATCGTGGCCCAGATGTCGGGGATGAGGGTGTCTCTCCCCTTATTACCAGCACTGCATGTCACCACTTATTTCAGTATTATCTCTGAGCCTTCAGTGCCACTGGTGACCTAAAAGCAGAAAGCCACTGACCACAAATTGTGGCTCAGTGATGTGCCTCTTGCCTGTCGTGCCCAGAGAGGAGCCACAGACACTCAGATATCTACTGCAACAAGCCTGATGCTGACACAAGTGAAATTTTTAAACAGCTGCTTTCCTCCACAAAATCTTGGTTATGTTCCTTTTGCCAATTGCCACGTAATGGAACTAATCCCACCCGGCCATTGCCACGTGCACCAGCTCCATTGGCCCATGTCTTTATTGAATATTCCACATAAAATTGATAGCAGCTTCCCTTCTGTAGACAAAACATTTATGATTATCTCATTTGTCCTAGCAACAAAAATAATGATGTGTATTCAACCTGTCATACAAAGTGGTCTGAAAACGCCTTACAGATACTAAAAAAAAATCCAGAATGGCTGTAGGAAAAGACAAAAGAAAACAAATAGGCCTTCCTTGGTTTTTCAGCTGGAATTTCAAAGCATACCACATTTCTTTCCAAACCACATTTTATTCTCTTCAAAGTATTTGGAAGAACCAAAATGACACGTTTCTGCTGGATTTGATATTGCTTTTATAGGGATTTACTTGATATCATTTTCTTTTGCCTGATCTTTTAAGGTTTAGAAATTCACCCAGCTCACCCTACTCCAAATCCTAATGAAAACCTAGTATGGTAAAAAAGTTTAAGAGCCTGGAATACCCACTTGCATTTTTAGAATGTTTACAATGCCAATTCTTTTTTTCTGATATTACACTCTTAAACAGTTTCGGTGCACAGATGGTAGCAATATACAGTCCACCTTTGTGAAGTCAACAACATAAATTCATTTATCAATACACCAGCTGATTTCAGGTGCAGAAATAGGGAATGCAAAGATGGAAAAATGTACATGCATAACTTCTGACTACTTTCTCTTTTTTTTTTTTTTTTTTTTTTTGGGGG
>PPHD01009645.1:0-20431 GCA_002909625.1 Bambusicola thoracicus | reverse complement strand
CTTGCAGTGAGGGGCCAAAACTGGACACAGTACTGGAGGTGCGGCCTCACTGGTGCTGAGTACAGGGGACAATTATTTCCCTGTTCCTGCTGGCAACACTGTTTCTGATACAAGCCAGGATGCCACTGGCCTTCTTGGCCACCTGGGCGCACTGGTGGCTCATGTTCAGTCAAGCATCAATCAATACCCACATGTCTATTTCCTCTTCCTGAGGATCTTCCTGGGAACCTGATTTTCAGTTTCAACTATCTACAGGAATCACTGTGTCTCTTAGAAGTTTTGAGTGACTGTTTCTTTCCATTTCTGTCAGTAATACACTAGAGTAACTAGTCTTTGAACATCATCAACAGCTGGAAATATTCCAATCCTGCCCTGATAATTGCAGTTAGTTGAATGGTATACAAATATTTTGCTCTGTTTTGATCAATTAATGTTCTTATCAATTATATATGTGAATTATAATACAGTCCAAAGAGTCCAGTCAGTAATTTGAGTCCTTACGTATCAAATACCTTACAAAGGTGAGCACAAAATTCCTACTCATGTCGCTCAGCTCTAAGGAGAAAATATGCCTGAAAAAGGAGATAGATTGACTAAGCAATGAGTTGTTTCCATGTGGTTTCCAAGCAAGATAGTAAGATGCAATAGACAAAGTTGTCTAAGCTTTATTTACTGTCCATAAACCCAATTAAAATAGCTCTCACTGAAGAAAAGCTTGAAAAATTTTCTTCTCATTTCTTCAGGTAAGACTTTTGTATGTCATGATGGAGAAGTGGAATTGATTTGAACAGAAATAGTTTGGTGTCTTTCTTGTAATGTGGTCCAGAAGATTAGCTGCTGTTAAGATATAAAATTTCATAAATCATTATCTACAGTAACCCAAAGTAACCTAGTTGTTTTGTACTCGTTTTGTATAAGCAACTGCCTTAGTTTATTTGTGGTAATTATTGTTAAATTCTGCGCACACTTGCATCAGGGAAAATAAATTACAAAGCTGGATGGCATTCCCATTATTTTATCTCATGATTAAATACAGTACTATTGACTAAGTCTACCTGTATTTTTATGGTTTTCGTTTGCATAGCATGCAGAATTTTCCCCCTTCACTGATTCAATTAAGTCTTGCTGTATTTACACTAATGTTATTATGAGATGGTAGAAGAATTAAGTAGTGCCAATTACTTCCAAAGACAATGGAGTTAATCTAAGTGCATAATGGAAAAAGTGATTGAAAGTATTGTTCAGGAAAATAATTAGCACTGGCACCTTAACCCCTAGATGGGCTATCTTTTGTGAATCCTTGAGCCATAGCAAACAAACAGAGTTAACAAGTCATTATTTAGTTCAGCACAATTAGCGTCCAAAGAAATTAAGAATGCACTTTACCTGAAACAGCATGCAACACAAGATGATAAAAGCTTCCAGTGCTGCCTCTTATCATGTGTTGTGAAAGAATCAGAAGGGCTCTCATAGACTGTGGAAATAGAAGCGAAATGCACAGACAGAATTAATGAAGCCAAGTCTGTGTGAATCAGTTGAGTGAAAAATGATGTTTCTATTCCTCTTACACTCAATGTGTCTCTAAGTTTCACTCAGGCTTCCTCATGAGCTTTCGTCCTTAAAGATGGGCACCGAGACTATAGACTAAGATAACATGACTCCTCCATTGTGCTGTCACAAGACGTCAATCCAGTAGTGACCACCTTCATAATACTAATCCTCCTTTACAGCAATCAAATATAAGACATTTTATTATAGAACCATATAATCATTGAGTTGGAAGGGATCTTTAAGTGTGATCTAGTCCAACTCTCCTGCAATGAACAGGGACACCTACAGCTAGAGCAGATTGTTTAGAGCCCTGTGCAGACTGATCCTGAATGCCCCAGGAGTCATTCTTGGAGAGAAGTTGGATGAAAGTCCCTGATACTGGACCAGAACTAAACTAAAAAGCTGCCTCTTCATCCAGCGGCAAAATAACTCCCACATTAAACCACACAATTCACTCCAGTGGCAAATGGAGAGACAAAAAACTTTTTTACTCCCAGAATTATCCACTTGCTTTACAAGCATTGCTGGGAAATTACCTGAGAAAACACATTGAGATTGGTTCATTTTTTGAAGTGTGCGAATCAAAAGCTATAATTCTCCTTTTATTTTATTGCATTTCTCAGTACACTGCCCAAAATACTTTAAATATATTACAGAGACACAGCAGCCCTTTCACACCAGCACTCGTGGCTCACTACACATGAAAGTTTTTTATTTTCTTAGATGTACTAAATTCTCTTGTATTTAAGATAGGAAATCTAGTTTCAGGTTTACTTTTCACTTTCAAACAACATGTTTTCAGAGTGAATGCAGGGAAATAAATACTACAGGTCAACAGGAACTCAGAAATTACTTCTGATAAAAATAGAGAGTGAGCAAAAGAACACCAAACCAAACACAAGAACTTTTTTTTTTTTTTTTGAGTATACTTGGGAGAAAAAAAAAAGTTTAATTGTTAATTATTCCAGGTTTATTAGAAATGCAATTGTGATTTAACTTCTACGAGAACAATTTTTTATAAATTAGGAAAAATAAAATTCTACATTTGGTAATGTAAGCAAATTGTCCACTGCCACCTATAAAAGTATTCAACGTCCTACAGCCTGCAATACAACTCAGTACACCTAGGTGAGAAAAAATACGGAGAGAAAATATAGGATTTATAGAAGAAAATCATCAAACAGAGCTATAATGAGCTTTGAAATGAAGAGAGTAAAAAGAGAAGAGCTGAAAGATGCCGTGATATAGTGCACCTTGACCAGATGTAAAGCAGGTAGATCAGATGAGTCAGGGCAAGAGCAAAGGGAAGGTATGGTGACATTCATTCCCTGTTCAGAAAAAATACTAGTCAAAATTCAACTCACATGTTATGCAGATGTTTCATATTTGTTGAAGAAAGTACATTTATCAATGCTACCTTTATCTCCCTGCCCTGTGGCTTTTTCTATTATTTTTCAGTCTCAATGGCCTGGCAGGAAAGTCTTTGGAAATATCTTCTTTGTTAGTCACATCAATTATGCAGTACCTTTGCCAGTAGTCTCAGACAAAATAATAGTACTAAGAACATTTTATCTCACCATGTTTACATAAATGATTATCCCATCCCTGAACATCATATGAGGTTTCAATTCAGTGCAAAGAATCAGTCCATCCAACTTCCTCCTGTGACAATGTTAGTCTGAAGAAAACTTACTTCAGAAAGCATGAGACTGCTGAGCACATTTAAGCCTGCTCATCAAATCACTCACATATGCTAAAGGTTGCTATTTAATTACAACTATTATTTTCATTCATACAGGTGACTTGGGGGAGATGCTGTGCAGCCAGAAGTCTTTATTGACAGATTGTCTTTTTCAGGAGTAGTACACTGCAAGTTCATAATTTGGATTGAATTACCATGCCATGCTCACAAAATTGAAAGCTTCTTTCATGTTTGAAGACTTGCTATGCTTAGTGTCTGCTGGCAAACCTACATAACAGAGGTAACCAACATGAAAAGTGTACAACACAGATGGTACTACACAGAGAACTTTGGTGCTGGGATTCTAGGAGTCCCACAAGGAGAATAACCAAGTCATCATGGTTAATCATTAAATGTTTGAGTAACCTTCCAGTTTTGCACTAATTTAGGAAATTAACATCTCTGCAATCTCTTCTGTTCAGTCAGGACGTACTATTTTACTTAAGTATCTAAACACAATAACTCATAATTACCTTGTAAGTTTTTAGAGATATGACATTTATTTTTGGAAGCCTTCATCTCCTGAAACCTAGATTCAGTATTTTCCCCATGGAGGAAAAGCTGTATTTCATCAGCGTACATAACAATTGTTTCTCAACCATTCTATGAAAAAAAAGTGTTGTAAAATCTTCATCACCACATAGTTGGATACTCATGAATACATCTGGTTAGTACAAGAAACATCTCTTAGCATAAGAGTGTCATCCACTGATACTCATCCACCAAAGCTTGCCTAAAACATCAAACTTCAAGGGATATATATATATTATTATGGCAAATAAAGAGTGACACAAGTTGAGTCCTGTAGAACATTTGAGATAGTGTTTTACAGCTCAAGTAAATCTCATGAGGTAGTTAGATTTATAACTACCATTTCCACATTACTGTAGTTGTATTGTCAGTTAACTGGACACGCAATCCTCAGAAGCTAAAAGTAAAAGGAACTATTTGTTGAACATGCTTAACCTCCACTTCTGGCATAGCACAGAGCACAGCATTTCACACAACTAAGAATAGCCAAAGCCAAAAATAGAAGTAATTATTCCCAGAAACATCAGTAAACACAGACAAGTGCAAAAGCTCATTGCCAAATTAAAAGTGGAAATACCACCAGAACTTAAGCTGAAAAGAGGTGAGAGTATCTATTGTCTAATACAAGTTTCTTCTTTGTCCTTTCTGTATTTTAGCTACAAAGTGAGGCTAGCACTTAGTTACAATAAAATAGAATTCTATATATTTTATGCCAAGCATTAAGAATATTTTACACTGGAGATTTCAAACAGCATATTAAAAAGTACTGAAATCACTCATATCAATCGGCTGTGGTATAATTGAGATCTATAAAGATTATAGAAATTCTTCTACAACTATAAGAAGTGGTATTAATAATAAGGTGAAATAAATCTTTTCACTTCCCACTCTTGAGGAAACAAACTTGATAGCGCTTGCCTATGCATTTTTTCCATCTAAATAGATCACTCCAAAGAGACAAAGTAACAGTTTGGTCTATCCACAGATGATGAGAGATGGTGATGTTTGTGTAAGAAAAATAAAAATATTTTCTTCACATATGCACTTTCAAAATTCCCCATTTCCTACTCATTCCCTGCTACAATTTGCTCCTTCGCATTTTCTCTTCAGAGGGATTTCCATGTATGACTACAATCCAATGTACACTCCAATGACTGCGTATAATAGTCTTTTTTTTTTTTTCCTCCCCAATGTCTATCTCTGTCAGCTTCTGTGCTGAACGTTCCTTCCTGGGATACAAAACATTCAAGACCTCATTTGCTTTCTCCTTACTAATGAAGAATAATTCTCTTCTGCTCTGTCCCAAACCATTTATGTTTTCTACTAGGATTTATTGTTGTTGTTGTTATTATTATTGGTATGATAATATCTAAAAAGAAATTGATCCAGATTTGGACCTGAATGTAGTCTGGTATGTAAGTCTACACCACCAGATTCCTTCTTTGTGGGGCTGACAAGGTTATGCTAGTTTTGACCATGGGTTTGGAAGGAGACTGCTTACTGCAGGCTCATCCTTTCACTTCAGTGATGTCAAGGGCACTTAGTGACCTAACATATTGTAGTGCCAATATATTTCCATAAATGACCCAGGTATCACCCCTGTAAAGCAATTATACCAGACACAAACACAAAGTAACAGAGCTTCTTTACACCCACAAATAAATGTCATAGCGGCTCTAAGAATTCAATACAAGGCCTAATATGCTTCCACAAGCCAATATATTTCATTTACAAGCCAATATATTACCCAATTTATAACCAATCTGTCATGCACGTGAATCAATACAAATCATGAAAACACATATACATAACACATTCCACATAATTGAATTTGGTGCTCCATAGCCTCTCATTACCTGGCCACAAACTGCTCGAAATAAACATCTCTTATTACTTTCAAGGTGGAAGTGTTGTCAGAGACACTGGGATAGTTCTGCGCAATTTTCAAACAAGTGTATGTTCCAGTATCACCTTTCAAGATTATGTAACTTGGAAAACCTAACTGCAATTTGCAGATTATATAAGACATTTTTCCATGGAGAAAATGAAAGAAGATAGATGAAGGCAAGAGTATCCAGAGCTTACATTCTGGAATGACAAAGGGACAAGTATGATTACACCTTGAATTACACTGGACAGTATCACGTTCACGTGGATTTGGCATTACCTTTTAGCACAAAGTACATGTGCTATAAGGGAGACTGAATATAATAAAAAAGTTTTTTTACAATAAGGGTAGTGAAACACTAGAACAGGTTGTCCAGAGAAATGATGGATGCCTCATCCCTGGAAACATTCAAGGTCAGGCTGGATGGGACTCTGAGCAACCTGATCTAGATGTAGGTGTCCCTGTTCATTGCAGGGGAGTTGGACTGAGTGGCCTTCAGAGGTCCTTTCCAACTCAAATGATTCCATGATTCTATGTTATGCAGATCAAGACTTCTACTTACATCAGGTAATCCTTGCAGTTTTTAATCAGGAAGTAAATAGATGGTCCTAAAACAAACAGTCTTTGTCAGATGTTAGTCATTCATCTTTGGAAGAAGTTTATTATTTTTGGTCAGATGGAAAGATTTCTGAACAACTCTTCAGAAAAAACTTTGATATTTCTGCAGTTATTAACTGAGGCTGTATGTCAGGGAAATACATAGGATCAAAGAATCTTGGAATCATTAAGGTTGGAAGAGAACACTAAGATCATCTAATCCAACCATCAGCCCATCAGCGCTATGTCCACAATCCACGTCCCTTAGTGCTACATCCATCTTTTTCTTGAATACCACCAGGGACGGTGACTTCACCACCCCCTGGGGCAGTCTGTTCCAATGCCTCACCAGGCATTTCAGCCATACGTATATATTTACTAAATTTCCATTAACTGTAATAATCATTTGAGTTACTTCAATTAATAACATTTGGCTTTTGATTGGAACAGTTACAAAAATAAAAAAAAATAAAAAAAGGGAATTGTGATATAACAATGCTGCAAGTTAAAGACGGGGTTAGACTTTACTGTGTTCTTTTTTTCCAGCCTGCTGCAATAATTGACAGAGATCCTGCTCTCTTTGAGGATATATTGTGCACTCAGATATGTCAGCTAAGAGGGTAGCTCATCTCAGAAGTGTAACGTAAGTACTATCTATTGAGAATTAAGCTGTTATCTTCTGTCATGTTTGAGGGAGTACCTAGGTGCTGTATAAATCACAGATGTATCCAGACATCTTGTACACTCATTCTTGTTAGTTAGGCTTATTGAAGTTTTTCTCTTAATTATGTTTTTATTTCTGTTGAATTTGTTTATTAATATATATATATGTCAACACAGAAAAGGTTGTTAAAAATCAGGGATATCAACACTCTTTCCGACAGGATTACATGTAACATCTTTCCAATAACTATTACACTGCTTTTATGTCTGCTTGGTTAGAAGCAGGTGACAACACTTGGATTGACAAGTGTGGAAATTGAATTTCTCTATCTAAAACCAGATACAGACTAAGCAGCAGCAGTGTAAGCCTCTTTCACAACGCTGAGCGTACGTGCTACCTGTATGGTGGTGGCTGGGACTGTAACATAACATGTTTGAGCTACATACCCATTTTGTTACCAATCCTCACACCACCTCAGGGTCAGCCTTGGATACAAGCCATCTCTCTGGTTTTGCAGCTTCTCTGTAATGGAAGATAGCAAAAGGAAGATCAGACTTATTCACCCTAATTTAATTTACTCCCTTCACTTTTCTTTTGCAAGTGCTGTGTTGGTGGGCTCAAGGAATGAAATCTTGCCTCATTCTTGTGAATGTCATTGCTCCTGTCATTTTGACTATCACTAGTCAAGCCTGTCCTGTATCTTCTGACAGTAAGAGACAGTAGCTTCTTGTCTGCCTCTTTCAAAAGTTCCCAGAAACAATTCCCCATTTTTCTACCCTAGGATGTAATCTCAGTGACTCCTATAGACTTAACTATTTCATGTGCTTGCCAGAGTTGCCCTACATCTTTGGGAAGGACCTATGAAAGCTTACCTAAAGGACTTTGATTATCTACCTTTAAATCTTATTTTTGTTTAATCTGTTCTTCACCATGATGACCATTAAGGAAGAAAGCTATATCCAGAAAATATTTATACTGCTGGTATGCCACAGGTTGATATCACCTCATCATTTTCCAATGTCTGAAGTTCATTCCTTATTTTCTGTCTATAATGAGTGGTTGTCCCTGGTTTTACAACTTAAATAAAAGTAGGGACCATCTCTGATTGCCTATTTTTATTCCTGATTGTGTTTCCCCAGTAGTCCAGTAATATTAATAGAAACAACGTAGTCAGGTGAGAATATGAACTTCATTTGCTACAGCTATTTTATTCATTGACATCTTTTCTGGAGAATTCATTCCTGCTGATATTCTAAGGTACCGTAGCAATTTATAGCATTTAAGGAAAATGGTTTGTTTCTGCAGCCATCTATATACTTATAAATGGACCTTCAATCAGAAGGCACAGCACCAAAATAAGATAGAAAAGATGAGCTGATGTTCCACCAAAGAGGATGGGAGGTCTGGGAACCACTCTTGTAAATTCATCATTTTGGGACATCTGTTACATCTGATTAAAAAAACATTTTCATTAGCACTGAGAATTGTAAGGGCCTTCTCAGAGTCATGTTCTTAGAACTTTTGTCTATTTTCTGTCCCCCATCATTGGTGCCTAAATGCTTTATCTATCTTTGTACTATCTGATTAACATACACAAGATGAATGAATGAATAAATGAATGAATGAATGAATGAATGAATCCTATGATCACAACAATTTTTGTTGGAATTGACCTCCAAATGTCCAACCTCCTGCTCAACACAGTAATGTGGCTAGTAGTGGATCAGATCACCTATTGTTTTGCCTCATCAAATCCTAAAAATCTTCAAGGGTGAAATAGCACTGTCTGTGGATGGTCGATTCCAGTACTTCACTATACTCAGAGTGAAAATTTTTGTATTTCTTTTCCAAACATTCAACTTAAATGTGTTGAACCTTGACATGTGGCCATTGCTTCTTGCTTATCAGCAGACTCACCTAAGGTAGATTTGACTCCATTATCTTTATAACTCAGTTAAACAGATGGAAGACAGCAACCAAATCCCATAATAATCCTTCTCAAGAGGCTAAAACAGCCTTTGACATTTTCATATTCACTGTTACTGCTTATCTTATATTTTGCATGTTTGGAAATGGATTGCAGGAGGATTTACTCCATGACACTTCCAGTTCCCGAAATGTTGGCGATGTCTTCATTTCCCTGGATCTGCCTTCATCACAGTTATAAAGATGGGCATAATATTAATCTTTTTCCAAACATCAAGGACTTTTCTCAATCATGAGGACTGTTTATAAATGACAGTGAGTGACCTTGCAATTGTATCAGCCAGCTCTTCCATCATCATAGCAAACATCCTATTCAGTGTCTTAGATGGAATATTCAAGGAATAATGTATTTTATTAAAAAAGTCTATACACACACTCCTTCTTCATGTCAGGCATACACTGAGCATGCATGCTTTGATTGAGGTGAGACTGACCAGGCTATAGTTCCCTCTCTTTATTGCCCTTCCTTAATGCAGCAGTGACATTTGCCTTCCTCCAGTCTTCAAAATACTTCAAACTTCAGAAGAGGAAGAACAGCAGTTTCTTTTGGTGTTCCCTCCAAACTGAGGTTTAATGAGGGTTCTCAGGGTCAGAGCCTGCTGCTAGTTTTTCTACTGGAGCCTTCATAATTGCATGACTCCTGATTTATTGGACAAGAACGCGGGTGTTTATGCCAAGAGACTCTTAATGTTTCAGGGCCTATTACCACAGCTTCTCTAGGTTAAACTCATTTCAATGAAAGTGAACATAAAGAGTTACTCAACAGTTCCTGAGTCTGATCCTTATATATACCCAGTCCTAAATAATTAAAATGTCAGTCTTTGTGGGATTTCAATTTTTAGTGAAATATGTAACTTGATGTGATTCAGAGGATGATCTGGTGAAATAAGGGACAAAGGGCATCAAAGATAAAATTTTCATGTACTCACCAGGATACTGAAGTTAACTAACAGCAGCTGGTTGACTAGACACGCTGCAGAGTCCTGATGTCATGTAAGGTATGCAATGTTGAGCAATGAAGACAAATAACAGTATATTTTTCAATGCAGGTGTTCACACATGGCCTATGTATCCAAGCATCTATTACAAAAGGCTAGAGTCCCATTTAGTGACTCCAAAACACATTCCACTAAGCCTACAGTAGGCATTTACCAGCCAGTCACCTGAGATCATACCAGGCCCCAGATGTTCTGTTTCACTCTGTTCCCCAAGCTTTTACCTTCACATCAGTGATATTCTCTATACTGTTATACTGATTACACAATGCAGAAAGTGGAAAAAAATATCACTTTTAGCAATATTAGAGCTTTTGTGAGACTGAATAACCAGAGGCATGCTTTGTCCCCTTCAAAATTATTGAAGGCTGCTGCTATTACTGGAGGTACAGCTGTTATTATCAGAGGTACAGTAATACCACAGTCCCATTGAAATCTTGGCCTTCATTCTTGAGGTCTTTGCACACAGAAAAGGGAGACAGTAAATTCACTAAACTAAGAGGTCATTTAGTTGACCAGCCTTTAATTATGAATTCAAGAGTATCTGTGAATTTTCAGCTCTCCTTCTTTAAACGTTGTTGTGTGTGTGTGCACGTGTGCACATGTGTGTCTGTTTTAGATGAAAATCCCCCAAAGAAATTCCAGGCTAATTATCTAAGGCAAGCACCAAATTCTCCTCGATCTCACAACAAACACAGTGGACCTCTATCTGTAGACTCATTCTTTTTATGCTGCCAGTGAGAATAAAGAAACTAACTCAAAACCAAAATTCACTTAAGATTGAGCCCATGTTGAATCAAAACCTACTCTTGAAAGCCTGGGTCTTCCAAGAAGCAAATGTCAGTGTATGTCCTTACCATAATAACCCAGCACTGTGTATTGCATATTCATTCACGAAATGAAAGGGTTGAACTCTAGGATTTCTCTGGCTTCAGGTGTTCTACTGGCTAGAGAATATTCTCATCAAATGCATTTGCCAACATTTTAGCCTGGTTAAGTGGCTGAGCTGGTCATGTAAGGTCAGAAGCAGACAAATTAAAAAAAAAAAAAAAAAAAAGCAATGAATGTGGAAGAGACAAAACAAACAAAACAAACAAATAAATAAATAATAGGCCTAGAAACATGCCAAACACTGTTTCTGTCATTTTAAGCATTAACGGTCTACGCTGAAACACATATGCTTTAATTGTTTTTACTACCTAAGCAGAGTCAAGTTGCTTAACAGCAGCCATAGCCAAAATGCAGAGTCTAATCCCTGCCAGTGTTTACATCTTAGAGACTGACAATAAAGGTGCTGCAGCCCTTCCAAAATTGATTGTGTATCTGGGAGAGAAAGTAGCACCTCATTTGTCCTTGTTCATTTCAATAAACTCTGAATTAGTCACACAATTTAGCCTAAAATTTCAGGTTGTTCACTCATCATGGTTATGGCAGTAGTGGTTTTAGGGTATATTGGAACATATCTGATTAAATTACTTTGAAGTTTCCATTATAACCCTGTGGAACAACTACATATTCCTTTTGCTTAGCTTCTTAACCCCTTTGCTCACTGCAGCAAGCAGCAGAGAGCAGAGGGAATTTTAATGTAGTAACACTGACTGCAGTGAATCAGTGCAGGAAATGTGTTTCTTAGAAATCAGAAGGGATTTTTTCATGTAGTGGTGTCACTGGCAGACCTAGGAGATCTGTGTTTGATTGAGAATCTTCTTAGGGACATTCAGAGGAGGGTAGTTTTGCAGATCAGGAAGTTAATCAAATCAAGGTCCTGACAGAGCAATGCAGAATTGCAGCACTAAGGTTTTTCTGGTCTGGAGACATATAGGACACACTAAGATTTTTAATTTTATTTTATTTTTTTCCTATATAAAGGAAGATCTTCTACACACTTTACAAAAAGAATGTCATTCAATACAGTGCCTTAGGCAGATGCAGGTATTTGCAGCTCACCCTGCTTGAATTCTCTTTAAATGTCAAATAGATATTATACACTTCAGTCATCAACTAAGGAGAAATATCACTGTACACCAACAAAGAGCGAGGAGAATCCACGTGTTAAGGTCAGAAGGCAAAGTTCTCATTTTTGTGCTGTAGATCTGCAGTCTTTGTGTTGCCTTTAATAGAGTAGAATTGTGACTCCTTCAGTTACTCGTACAGTTGAGAGAATGACTCCATGGCCCAAGGAAATTCTCTGAGTTGATGAAAACAAACAAACACACAAACACAGAACTGTCAAAAGAAAAAACAACACCAACAAAACACCCGTAATGTAACTATTTGATACAGAATATGGTAGATATCCATAGCTTGGAAAGCTACCAAAGGAAATTTCTATGTTCTGATGTAGGTAGTAAATGTTTTTTAAAGAATATGAGTGATTACTAGAATGACTCAGTTTTTACATAAATTTTGAATGTTTTTATATGCTTTATGTAACCTTCCCATTTCTTCTGTGGACTTTTATTACTTGACAGTGTGGGATGGTACACTGTATTTACTCATGGTGACTGGTAGAGCCACCATACTGGGGTCATTATTTTTCTTACAGTACATGTTAGAAAGTGCTCCCATACTTTTCCAAACCACTGATTTGGTTTTGTCAGTGTATGTCACAAAAATGGGAATGCCAGGTAGTCCTGAACTTGATGTGTAGAATGGAATAGTATATGCTTTTTAATGCTCCAAATAGTCAGGTTAAGAAAAAAAGAGCAATCTCAAATGGAAGTAAAAATCCAAATGCAAAGCTTCTTTAGTAAGGTTTAACTCCATGCATACAGCTCAGCTTTAAAAGCAAAACAAACAATCAAACAAACAAAAAACCTCTGTGGTTAAAGTGAGAAAAAAAAAAAAAAAAAAAAAAAAAAACCTACAAAAAACGTGACATCCTACATTTTCTGTCCTTTATTTTTGTTGCAGAAAGCAAGGCAAGAAGTTTTTAATATCTCCTAACAGAAGGTTCTGCCCAGCTCCTGGTTATCAAAGTTCCTACTGCCATGTGGACAAACACCGAACACCTCTGTGTCCAAGAGAGGAAACCTGGGAATTGGATATGCTTGTATATTTTTGCCATGGAGACTCCTTGTCAAACACTTCTCTACCTTTCAGTCTTTCCTTCTTCAAAACAAAGCTGATTTTACTTGCAAATTTTCTAGGAAATCTAATGAATATCCACAACTTGCTCTTGATAATCTCAAATTGAAATTCAGCCATGTATTCCACTCAATAAGATTAATAATAACCTGAGGAAGTAAGGAATCATCTTTCACCTTTCCTTGAACCTTAAAAGACAAAATAGGACAGAACACTTTTGAAAGTGTTATTATTTATCTGGATGAGGCTGACAGAAGCCCGAACAACTTTATCCAGCAGTAATTTAAGAAAAGTCAGAGTGCACTAAATAAGCAAGTAAGTGTGGTAACAAAATGGTCGCCTGTAAAAGCCACTGTGCTGTATTAATAGACTAAGATTGATAAGTTGCATGGAGAAAGTAATGAGGAGAATGAATAAAAATGTGACAAATTATGACAGTATTTTTTTGTGCGTGCACCTAGGGAAGACAATAGGTTGGCCATGAACCAGCAGTGTGTCCTTGTGACCAAGGCCAATGGTATCCTGGGGTGCATCAAAAAGAGCATGGCCAGCAGGTTGAGGGAGGTGATCCTCCCTAGCTTCTTCACCCCGTCAAGGCCACATTTAGAACACTATGTCCAGTTCTGGGCTCCCCAGTTCAAAAAAGACAGGGATCTGCTAGAAGGATGCCTGGACCATCTCCTGTATGAAGGTGTTGGTTGATGCTCGGTTGAATATGAGTCGACAGTGTGCCCAGGTGGCCAAGAGGGCCAATGGCATCCCGGCCTGCATTAGAAATAGTGTGGCCAGCAGGAGCAGGGAGGTAATTGTCCCCCTGTACTCAGCACTGGTGAGCCCGCACCTCAAATACTGTGTCCTGTTTTGGGCTCCTCACTACAAGAAAGACATTGAAGCCGTGGAACATGTCCAGAGAAGGGCAACAAAACTGGTGAGGGGCCTGGAGCACAAGTCTTATGAGGAGCGGCTGAGAGAGAGCTGGGATTGTTCAGTCTGCAGAAGAGGAGGCTCAGAGGAGACCTCATTGCACTTTACAACTTCCTGAAGGGAGGCTGTGATGAGGAAGGGTTTGGCCTCTTCTCCCAAGCAAATAACAAGACCTAAGGAAATGGCCACAAGCTGTACCAGAGGAGGTTTAGGTTAGACATAAGGAGAAACTTTTTCTCTCAGAGGATGGTCAGGCACTGGAATGGCCTGCCCAGGGAGGTGGTGGAGTCGCCTCCCTGGCAGTGTTCAAGAGGCATCTGGATGAGGAGCTACGAGATATGGTTTAGTAGTTTGTGGTATCAATGAGAATGGGAAGGCAGTTTGACTAAGATGATCTTGCAGGTCGTTTCCAACCTTGTGATTCTGTGATTCTGTTATTCTGTGAAGAAAGGCTGAGAGACCTGGGACTGTTCAGCCCAGGGAAAAGAAGACTGAGGGAGGATCTGATTAATGTCTATAAATACTTAAAGGTAGGCAAATGGATGAGGCCAGGCTCTTCTCAGTGGTGCACAGAAATAGGACAAGGAGTAATGGTCTAAAACTTGAACACAGGAAGTTCCATACTGACATGTGGAAGAACTTTAGGGTAAGGGCAACAGAGCACTGGAACAGGTTGCCCAGGGAGCTTGTGGAGCCTCCTTCTATGGAGATATTCAAGACCTGATGGAATCCTACCTGTGTGACCTATTATAGGGCACCTGCTATAGCAGGGGGGTTGACATTGATGATCTCTTGAGGATCCTTCCAATTCCTGCAATTCTGTGATTCTGTAATGTTTTGATTTTCAGCACAGTGAAAATTGTTGTCCTCTTAGTCACAAGAAGCATGAGATCTCCTACACTGGATTTTGGGTGGTCCTGTGTGGAGCCAGGAATTGGATTCGATGATCCTTGTGAGTTCCTTCCAACTCAGGATAATTTATGATTCTATGATTATTACTAGAAAAATCACGTAATTGAATACTCTTTTCTCAATCACTTTTCTCTTGAAAAATGGCAAAACCCAGTGGCTAACCAAACAGAGCCTGGTAGTTGCTTTTTCATCGCTGGTAATAAAATATTCTTATGGTAGATTCTAAACCAAGAAATTAGACATGATTTCTAAAGGCAAGCTTCCTATGCTCTAAGTGTAATATTTGCAAACTCCAACAAGGATACATCACTACCTTTACTCTCCTGGGGCAATGGTGAAATGAACCTCAAGGGTTGTGCCTTTCTGGATCCTCAGATTTCCAAATCAGTAAGGCCAGTGCCATGCTAACAAGAGCAAAAAGTTTGACTCAGAAGGTTAGGATATAAAATTCAACACCCTCAAAGTTAAGGTTATTAATTGACACAACTCTTGTTTAATTCGGAAAGAAACAGAATAATCTTCTGGAAACTGTTCCTTTATAGAGTTCGTTGTGATGAGGCTTCAGCTGATATTTTCTCCTGAGTGTCAATGGAGAGGTAAGGAATGCCTCCAGAGGATAGTCCCAGTGCTAAAGTGAACAGCCATCCACTTCTTGTACTTCTGTCTTTCCCAAAATTAGAAAGGGAACATAGGGAGATTGGGATCCTGTTTGAGTTTTGTCTGTTATGTGTCTGAAAATGGATTAATATTTTAAAACAAACAAACTTAGTTTTGATGCAGTGATGCAACAGAACACATCTGGTCTTTGAAGCACACATCATTTCAAAAACAGCATTCTTTCCTGATATATGTAAACTTAAGAAATAACTATTAATAAGGAGATTTTTTCCTCCTCAACCATTTTAAATGTCATCAGTAATGAGAAATGTTTCTCTCCCGCAATGTCAAAATGTAGAATCCAGCCTTATCAAATAACGATGAACTTCTCTCACAAAACATTTCCAGTCTTCTCCATCATGTGCCCTTCATGGGCCTGAGCATTAATGAGGAGCATAAGGCTGGAGAAATTGCCAGTGTCATCAAATCCAAACACAGTTATTGCAGACAACCACCTCAGATGACCCTGTTGACAACGTTTCACATTCTGTCTTGAAGCAGTCAGATTTTTTTAAGCTATGCCTCTGATCAGAGGCTATCCTCAAATTTTACTGCTCCAGGGCTTAGAAGGCTTCTCTGAATTTCCATCTTACGTTTATTCTCAGTTTGATGCTCTTAACTCTGAACTGTTATTTAATGCGAGCACTGGTTTCCTTTCCATGTAAGTTAGACGGAGTAGTCAGGTAAAGACCAGAAGTAGCTGGAATTGATTTATTATGTCCCATGTTATCCTAAAGGTCAAATGAGCTGAGCACAGCATGGTCCTTCCTGACACGCAGTTCTAATATGAATCTTTAATTCAGGCTTTATTGTTCCCCTACCTTCCCATCTTTGCACAAGTAGATCCCTTATCTTTTGAGCATCCTGGCAAATACGTGATCAGAATTTTTTAATTTCCTTTCACCAGTACATTTCAAACACTCCATGAATAATAACAAAACCTTGATTCACTGTGTCAGCTTGCAGGAGGTTGACTCGTTGATCGGGAAACTTTGAAGAAACCATGGTCTTGACTTTTATACAGAGAACCACTTTTTGATGTTGTTTCATATAGTAGGAGATGGGAAATTAAAGTAAAAGCATTCTCTTCCAACTCAAGCTGTGTTCGCTTCAGGATTATATCTGCCCTCTCATACCTTAGTCTCAAACTGCACAGAGAGCAGAGGGACAGAGATACTGGAATGCAATCACTTAATAGGAGGACAAAATAAAGAAGGAAAATAGTGTATTTGTAATTCCAGCAGTGTGTGCTTGCAGCCCGGAAGGCCAACACTATCCTGGGCTGCATTAACAGAGGAGTGGCATCAGGGAGAGGGAGGAGATTGTCTCCCTCTGCTTTGCCCTCGGGAGGCCCTAGCTGGAGTGTTGCATCCAGGCCTGGGGAACTGAAACAAGGAAGATGCAGAGCTGTTGAGCAGATCCAGAGGACTGTCATGAAGATGATCAAAGGGAGCACTTCTCTTATGTGGAAAGGTTGAGAGAATTGGGCTTGTTGGAGTCTGGAGAAGGCTCTGGGGGAACCTTATTGTGTCCTTCAAGACTTAAAGGGACTTATAATCAGGAGGGACATCAATTTTTTACATGGTCTGATAGTGATGGAACAGGGAGGAATGGCTATAAACTAAAAGAGGAGGAACTTTTTTACTCGAGGGGTGGTGAGGTACTGGACCAGGCTATCCAAAGAGGCTGTGGATATCCCATCCCTGGAGGTGTTCAAGACCAGGCTAGATTGGGCCCTGGGCAGCCTGATCTGGTGGGTGACAAGCAGCTTCAATTCAGGGCATGGAGGTTGGAACTGGATGATCTTTAAGGTCCCCTTTAGCCCAAACCATTCTATGGTTAACAATACATTATTTGCAGTTATTTCTCTAATTCATTCTGGCAATAAACTTCATCTGGAAAAAGGGAACAAATGACATCAGTACAAAAACTTCAGGCTTGGAGAAACTACTTGGGAAAAAAAATGAATAATCAGATAATTCTGGAGCAGCTCTGCATGTGACATTTTTGTAAATAGATTACAAAAGAACTACAGAAGATTTGACATTATTAGCACTAAAAATATTACGAGAATCTAATCCTGCAAGATGCTGAGTCTGTGGGAACACACAGCACTTGGCAGCTCTCAGGAAGCTCTCAATAACTTTTACATTCTGGCTTAAAAAGCTGTGATCCTGAGTTGCTCACTAAAGAAGCACTAAATGTTTCCACTAAGGGAAGTCCCAATTATGTGGTTTTATATAGAAAAAGGGAAAGTTAATGAATGGAAATGTAACAGCTCTGACGCTGCTCAAGCACTGAGCTGTCATCCTTATAATTTTCCCAGGGAGATAAATATGCTTTTTCCAACATCTCAGGAGTTATTATTGCATCTGATTTACAGACAGCATAAAGGTAGTGGGGGGAAATCAGTGGCAGCTTTCTGAAGGTTTTCATAATGAGAATTTTTAAAGTGTTTTTTTTAAGTAAACAATAGGGAAATACTATATTTTTATTAAAGTAGAAATCATGAATTATAAGGTGTTCTTTATCTGATAAAATAGTCATGCTGGCTGATGTGCCAACAAGTGATGTTAGAAAATTCCTGAGTTTAACAGCAGCCTTAATTCCCACTCTCACTTTGGAGGTTCACAGTTCTCTTGCAGAATACTATAAAACTGCACAGTTTTCAGCCCTTCCATTTGGAAAAGGGACTAAGATGCACTGGATGGGAATTTCATTACAGACCGGATGGCTGATGGATTTTAGGTAAATTGTAATTGGAGTGCATGCAATTCATATCCTGCTTCTGTATTACAGTGGGAAAAAAAAATCACCTTTTGAAGGCTCCAATATGTTTTAGCTTTCCACTGTAGACTAGTGTAGGTTAGCAACCCAACTTTTATACTACTAAGTTTATTAGATGAATCCGACTTATCCTGTTTGTTGTTTCCACCATCTGTTTCTCTGCTTGTTTCCCTCCATTTTTATATTCCTTTTAGCAGACATATAAGAGCTTCTCTCTTCTCCTCCACAGATTTTTGCTATTATGATGATAGCAGCTGGCTCTCTCCACTGAGATCAGAGCTGTGCTGTGGTATGGGTTGCAGATGCATGCTGTAAAAGGCAACTTCGGCCCTAAGGACATTCCTGGGCAAATAGAGCTAGGAACAATGGATGAAAAAGGGGCCATGGGAGAGTAAGTGAACTTGGCCACAATCATCAGCCCATCAGAACTGAGAATAAAACTGAAGTTCCTCCTTGTCAAACCCTGCATGCAACTCAATATGCCTGCACAACTCCAAGCACTTTTTTAGTGTTGTTTTGAGGAAGTGTCAGTATTGATGCAGATGAATGTGAAGCCATAGTGAGAGATCAGAAGCAATTTGTGGGTCCAGGGCAGATGGAACCCGTGCCCAGTGAAGTGAATAACTCCTCAAGGTTGTGTCTAAATGTAGGTGTCTGCAGTGTAGGTGTTTCCTGCTCCAGGTGTGCATGTCAGCCAGGGCTCCCTTGCATACACTGAGAGTCAGTCCACATAGACATTGCTCTTCTGTGTGAAATTTATCTCATCTTATACGGTGATGTTTGTTGCAATGAGTCATATATTTATTTTCATTGACTACCGACTACACAATCTGGCCTTGCATCTATGTCTGGAAAGTATCAGCACTTACACAAAACCCAGACACTATCCGAGCAATATATAAAGTAACAGACTTACTGTTTACACCAGTGATTTTTTTAAAACAGGAATTAATGCAAAAAGAAATGGCTAGTTACAGGAGAAATTGTTGGTTTTTATAACACACGAGATAATGTGTTGACCTTAGATGTTGGGGGTGAAATGAGCATGTAATACTTTGTAGCTGTTGCAGAAAACTACGTGATTCTTATAAATGGCGTAACAAGAACAGGTGACCTTATAGCACATTCCTGTGTTCCTTTGGTTATTTTTTATATGACCATGAAGTTTTCGCATCAAGTTTATTTTTATGTGAGTACTTTCTCAGGTATTTTGAAACTGTCTTTCACAGTATGATGTCCATGAAAAAAAGATATTGCTGTTTAATATTAGATGAAGTACTCAAAGATAGGGACATTTTATGAAAAATGGATTGTGTAGTTAATAGTCTTGTAAATAAAATAATGGATACAAAATAGGCTTTATAGATAAAATAGAGATAAAAGTGTCCTACTGTGGAAAAAAACTGGACATCTGCCCTTGGTATTGCTGTGCTTGAGAGGTTAAGAACAACTTCCTTAAGGAAGTTAAGTAATACTTATTAATTCCATATCATACTCTTCTGTTTTATTATTGTATGTATGAACAGACATATATACAATATTTATTTAATTTTCTACAATAATTACTTGGTTTCTGTGATTGACTTTACAAAAATCAATACGTTCATCCTCTATAGCCCATAGTGACGTAATGATGTAAAAGAGTGATCTTAGTCTTACAGAAAGAGAAACTAAGATGAAAGCAGATTTAAGCGCCTTTCTTAACATTAAGACATTTTTATGTGTTTTTTTCTCCCTGTTTAAACTGCAAATCTAACCGACTGTTTGGAGCTAGATTTTACTGTTTAGTTGAACCACCTCATCTACAGCTGATGTACACTTAATGAGCACAATGTAATAGCTATATTTAAGAAACCATAGAGTAGATTATTACCATATCCAGCATATCTAAAATTCTGTAGATATCATAGGAAAATGGGTTATTTCAGATTCTGTAATATAAATAACGTTTAAATTTTATGGGGATGTATCATAACACATACTTTATCCAAACTAAGAATATTAGTGAATATACAACAAAGAAAGAGCAATGCTTTGTTTTCCTTCCAAGTGAAATAAATTAAAGAAACAATATAGTTGGGGTTTTTTTGTTTTTTGTTTTTTTTTTTTTT
>PPHD01009644.1:0-20436 GCA_002909625.1 Bambusicola thoracicus | reverse complement strand
ATATTTTTAATTAAAACTTATTTTCATTAAACTATCTTCAAAAATTCAGGGCAACCTTGGGAACAATAGAAATGGGGCAGACATCCATCATGGAGTCTTACCTTACTCATAAAGCAGATATAATCTCATCTCCAGTTAAAAGTCATTATTTTGGAAACAGCCTGAAATTTGGTTTGGTGGTAGCTTAAGAACAGTGCTCTTATTTTATTGGTTTTCCATTTTGCTTTTTGTCTACCTGTTGACCCTGAAGATATAAATGGTATTTTTTTTCTAGCCCAGGACATTCCACTTCCATTTTTCTCTCTTCATCATATTCTCTTAAAATACTGGTAGTAGAGTGCTAAATTGTTCATACTTTCCTCTGGTTACTTAACTTGGAGATTTTTATGATAAATCTCCTTTATTTATGGACTATGAATGCACAGAAACCAGAAAAATCAATTTCTTGTTCCAGGACTAAAGTACATGCAAACAAAGATTAAAGTTTTCTTGTTTTGTTTTTGTCATCTCTGCATTTTCTTTTCCCTATAGTCTTACAAGTGTTGAGAGAAAAGACATTCACAACCGTTTGGGAGACCCTGAGTTTGTCACAAATACACATGGTTATGCAGTTAGGATGCTAAGGAGTCAGGGGAACTACCAATCCTGGTTGTTTTTCTGTAGCTTCCTTTGGAGTAACCCTGGATCAGTTGACCAATCTGACTGAAACCAAAGTTGTCAAAGAAAAAGAGAAAGTAAATTCTTAGTGCAGGAGATCCATCAAAATACTTGCAGGCTTCCACCCTCAAGTGCAACCAAGAAATTTGTTTTGCTTTTTATGTAGCTAGAAGGAAAGCTTTCATGTTCAGTTGAAGGATGCATTTTTCTTGTCCCTGTTTATGACCTTATTTCAGTTTCCGTTATCCCTTCTTCTTTCTTTTACAAGAATTAGCCTGGTTTGGTAGTAGCCTGGTTAGTAGTGTTTGGTACTTCTCAAAAATTAATGTTTAGCTACAGATTTTATGCTACAAATATTTTTTTGGAACTAAAAATACAAGGTTTCGTATCTGTGAAAAGTTTTGGTTTTTTTTTTTTCCCCTATTTTTGCAACTATCTTCCATCAGGAAAAAGAATAAGTTGAGAGAATAAGCATTAATTTTGTAAATGCTGAAGCTTTTTTATTCTATCATCATGATCATACTGATTTTGAACAAACAGCCCTGGAAGCTGTATTGGAAACATTAAAAGACCGCATTTTTTGCATTTTGCTACCTTGCTGAATTATTTTTTAGGATTTTTTATGCATTTGTGAAAGAACTGTGTGACCCAATTACTTTAAGAGTGCAAGATTTCCTGGTTTGTTTTTTTTCTTTTGGGTCTAAATTAGCTTGGAGTAGTTAATAAATATACATATACATGTATAGTTCTTGTTTTGTGAGTCTAGTTAGCTCAACATCTGTAACGTGTACAGGAAGATTCTTAAGCAAATTCATGCTCAAATTTGATGTTGTTTCCTTCTGCAAGTTGTCAGTGATTTCCTCACTGTGCTTTAAAATTTGAAGCTTATGTGAAATTTAGTTAATTATCCCTAGTTTTGAATGTTTATTTCACTTGAATTATACAAGTATAAAACCAAAGAGAATGTAGCTCACTGAACAGAATCAGTTTGTTGATGTTAATTAAATGTTCTTGGTTTTTTTTTTTTTTTTTGTGAGAAAATAGGAATATTTTTACTGCTGCCGTTTAAAAATACTCTTTTGTTTTTCCTCTTCAAAGAAATTGCTCTTCCAAAGCTTTTCCTATATGGTTTTCACAGCTAATTCAAAACTTAACTTATTCTTTTTTGCGGGGAGGAAAAAAAAAGAATATTCTGAGGAATGTTTTCCTGACTTAGGAATTTCAGTGGTAGATCTTTAAAGACTACTGACTGTCTCTCAGTTTTGCCTCTGGTTGGTACAGTAGAATCTGTGGAAATGGACACCATGTGCAATGAACCTCTTTTCTGAAGATGGAAGTGGGTTGTTGTTGTTGTTTGTATGTTGGTAAATTTGCTCTTTGTTTTCTTCTAGATTGCACAACGGACTCTTAAATGTGAAAGATGTTCTTACAAGCTTTGACAACACAGGAAATGTCTGTAAGTCCTTTGCTTATTTACATACAGTACTATGTTGATAGAACTGAAATTGCATTTAATTTACCTGAGAAAAACCCATTACTGTGATCAGATATGCTGATCTACCTACTGTAGCACTTTATGTTGCAGTGGTTTACGTAGCACAGTTGTTTGTGTGTATACATCCTTGAATTCCACTGCAGGTTCATTTTTGTTCTGTGTCAGAGAAACTGAACTAGGTTGGACAAAAAATGACTTTAGTTCATTGATTTGCCTTTGCTGGTGGCAGTCTCTCAGTAGCTGAGCAACAGTGTAAAAACAGGGAATGCATACAATGATACTTCTGTCCTGTACAAGGCAAGCTTGCACCAGAGGAAAACGAAAGAAAGCACTCAGTCAAGTGGTGAAATTTCTCCCCACAGAATATTTTGGCTTGTAGAACCGTTTCATGGGTTCTAAAGCCAGAGGATAAAAATTGTGGAAGAAAAATTCACTGTAGTTATTAAATATGAAAGTATCAGTTATGATTCAGGAATTGCTAGATGGTAGAACAATTAATGGGGCAGTAGGATGATATTTTTGTGCTGGTCTTGAACTCTTGTCTAAGCACGAGTTGCTGGCCACATTAATCTTAGACAAGATGAGCATTAAGTGGACCTTCAGTGTCTGACCCAGTCTGGCTTTGCTTCTCTATACTTATTAACAAAATGTTATATGCTGTTAATGGACTTCAATTATAAAATTTTAGCAGACCATAAGAAGCCAAATAAAAATAATTATACATGTTTTTAATGTAGTAATTACTACTATATAATTTACATTTACAGATATATAGATATAGATATACACATTGTAGGTTCTTCAAATAGGGAGCTAGAGGAACTTTTATAACCATTTACTTGTTTTACCCATAAATTTTACTCAGTAAGGGGAAGAAGAACAAGACACTGTACCTTACTTTAAGTATTGTTACATGCTCTTTGTTCTTTGTGTAAGCACTTAGATTGTGATCTATACTAATTCCCTTGCTATCCCAAATAAATTACTCTTCTAAAGTTTTTTTTATGCTTTTCTATTGTTGAATGTGCCGTTGACTCTTCTATTAACCTTTTCAGCATTTCAGCCACTTTCTTATTGATTACAGATAGCAGAACAAGACTTACTACTCTAATAGGCACAATGTCAGTGCTAACTTAGAAGTAATACGGCTTTTGTAGCTCTTACTGTTTCTCTGTATATGCAAAGATTCACATTTGTTCCTTTGACTTCAGTATTGCCTTGAAGGTTCATGCTGTGCCATTATACAGTGTTTGCTAAGCAATTTTCACATTCACTGCTTCCTTGTTTTTAAATGTCTTTATCTCTCTCTATTGATGTGCATATTTATGACCATTTTACTAAACACTCTAGATTACACTGTATCAAGGTAACTGTAAATTAGTTATTTTTCTGACAGCATTACAGTACTGGCTTGGAGCATAATCACAATATGGCTTGGGTTGGAAGGGACCTTTAAAGCTTACCCAATTTCAACTCCCTGCTGTGGGCAGAGTTGCTGCCCAGGGCCCCATCCAACCTGGCCTTGAATGCCTTCAAGTATGGGCATCCATATCTTCTCTGGGCAGCCTCAGAGCCTCATCGTGCTCTGAGTAAATAATTTCTGCCAAATATCTAACCTGAATCTCCACTCTTAGTTTAAAGCCATTCCCCCTTCTTCTATCACTGTCAGACCATGTAAAAAGTTAGCCTCCCTCCTCTGCTTATAAGCTCTCCTCAGGTAATGGAAGGCTACAGTGAAGTATAGAGGGGATAATTGTATTTCCTTACTACTGTCTTTATAGAGTAAAGGTGCCTAGTGTTCAAGCCAGAACTGCTATGTGTTGTATCACCATAGTAAATTTTCTCCAACCATGTGCTACTGAGCTGCTCTATTTAGATCATACCTGATTGAATATGTACATTCACATCATCCTTTGATCTGAAATGGCTTTTTCTTTGGCCTCTGTATATTTCTTGGCTCCTTTAGTGACAACCCACTGTGGAAATAGAAGATGATAATCCTGCCTCCTTTTACACCTAAGAGTAACTATAGTTCTTATATTTTGAAAGCTGGGACTTTTTTTTTTTTTTTGAATAAGTGATATGATGTTATTTACAACAATAACAATATTATTAGGTGATAGTCTCCCTAAGAAGATTTCTCAAATATTTTTTTTTTTAGCATTTATCAGTATTAGATTATTTCTTCTAATGTTTGGTATTAGTAGAGCAATCCATTACTGAACAGTCCCATCAACAGTATTGTGCGCCATGACAATATAAAAGAATCTATAAATAATTATAGATTTTAATGTTCTTTTTTGGATGTGCTGCGTAGTCATGACTTATTTACTGGGCACTAAACTTCACTTAAATGATTTGGGCTGGAATAATGAGAAAATATTTTAGTGTTCTACATGTTCGTTTTGACTACCATGCTGAATCAGGAAGGTTAATATTTTTCTACAGACTATCAGAACATGAAATAATTGTCTGTTAAGCACATAAGATGTTGTAAAAACATTATGCGTACAACATCATTTGAATCAGAATCATTTATTTCAAATAATGTTTATTTTCTTTGGTGTTCCTTGTAATATTTTGAAGTGTTTTGTATTTTAAAAAAACTCTTTGGGGAGCATTTCTTTGGTCTTCTTGTTTCACTTTGATCTTTCTGCTCATGACCACATCACTGTACGCTGTCAAGAGTGGTAGAGCAGATTCTAGTTAACACCATTTTCTCCACTCTCCCAGTACACACAAACTCAGTACAAGATGTGCCACTAGCTGGCAGCATTATATAAAATTTCACAAAGCAGCTTTTGAGGAGTACTTGTGACTGCTTCCAAAAGTGCTACCTTATACCAGTAAGGCTTCAGGGAAAAGATGGAGCCAAGTAGCTGTAAGTGGCATGTTGCTGGTCTCCCAAGTGTTAATGCCAGAATTGCTTCTGCACGAAGTCTTGTTTGGATTTGGTATTCACTTTCTCTCTCTCTTTTTTTTTTTTTAAAGAAGCGTTACTAAAAATATATTTTCATTGTAAGATCATTGTCATGAGTGAAAATTGACACTGCAAATCACTTTTCCAGAAAAAAATGTGAATTTTTTTTTGGGTATATATCATGTTTGTCTTCTGTGAGAGGTCAGTTTGCATGTGAAAACTCAAAACAGCTTCTCCACACAAATAGGATGCAATGCTAAATGCACTTCATTCAGCTTTAATTCTGTGCATAAACAGGAAGCAGGGGGAAAAAAAGGCTGCGATGGAGTAAAGGGTTGGTGTGTTCCTTTTAGACATCAGCTTGCCATCTGTTGAAAGATGGTACATCCTGTAATCTCTAGTCATAAGACACTCCTTTTAAAAGAACTGATGGATCCCAGGCAGAAGGCTGAGTGGTGGCACTGTGCCACGTACCATGCTCTTCCTTTCAGGGGGAAATCTCTTCTGCAAAAGACTGCCCAAAAACCATGGGAAATTCAGCAAGAATTATCTCCTTCTACTGACTATTTTACTAACAGGAGAAAGCTGTTGTGACTGAAGAGTTTGTGTAATTATTTCCCTTCAAATTATGTATATTGTTTAATCCTATCCCTTCAAATTATGCATTAATTTCAGTTAAATGATCAAGGGCCAAAATACTATTTTCTTTACTAATTGCCACAAGTCTAAGCAAGGTGGAATGTCTGTAAGGCAGAATTTTAAGCAGTGGATTAAAATCCCAAAGCATGTTTTAAACTGATAGATTTCCCAAAACACTCTTTATGTCACTGCTTTCTTAAAATTCTGCTTTGCAGAATGTTAACACAGAAAGAGGAACAAGATACTGTAGTGCTCAGGTAGTATAAGTAACAAATATGCTATATGGAATAGTGAAACGTTTTCTTGTAAACTAAACAATGTTGGTTGACAGTGTAACCATTTGCAAGAAACATGTTCAATGCATACTCATTTTGTTTTCTACTTAGCAGAGTGTACAATTACATGTTTTGGAACTAAAAAAGCAGCAGAGGGTGCTACAGTTACAGAGCTTTCCAGAGACTTATTGCAAAGTTGCTGGTTCTGTGGTCAAATAGATCCAATATACACTTGAGCTTTCAGTTTTGGGTGGGTGGAAGCTTAATAGTTTTAAACTCTGTTGCTTCTGTTTGTGCAGGAAAAAGAGGTAGACAATTTGAAATCCAGAAAAAAAATTTTTTTTTTCTTATTTTGAGGTTTTTTTTTTTTTCTGGAAGATGTTACAGCTTGGTGTAAAAAGTGTCTGGATACAGCTTTTATTTCAAAACATCTACTCACCATCTTCTGAACTGTTTGTGTTTGTACTAGTTCTGTGTTTAGCAATTTGGTTTCAAAGAAGTGTTTTATGTTAATAGAATTTGGCTTTTTAAATGTGAGTTTTTTCCCCATAAGTGAGCTAGCTAAATTGAAGAATACTTTTTTCCTTCATATTGTATTTTTCAAGAAAATAATTAGGAAGCTAGAAAATGGCAAGAAAGAGGCTTTTTCTTAAAATTTCAGTGCACTCTCTTTGGAAAAAAAGTCTCAAGAAAAGATTGAAGAAAATGAATTTTGTGGTCCATTTTTTATTCATTTAAAAAAAACGCTAATTTAAAAATCTGTGTAACTTGGATTTAACAAAAAAAATCTGCTTTTAAACAGTTCTTTCCTTCTGTGTTCCTTCCTCACAAATAACTGTAAGTAGAGGCTATATTATCTTCCCGGTAGTAGTATATGAGAATGTTTTTGGAGACCTACCTGTGTCTTTATAGCTCTCACAGAATGATGCAAATTACCTGTGCTCCCCTATGGAGAGGTTGTGGCAGCTACTGAGTTACCATGCTTGGGGAGGATAGATGCCTTCAAGCTACCTGTGTAACAGCATAGGGTGGCATCCTTTATAATAGTAGAGTTTCTCCTGTGTTTCATTTAACATTTCTTAGACTCAACAAGAGAAGAGAATACATTTTTTCAGAAGTTGCTGTGTGAATTTCCTTTCTTTGTTTAGAGGACACTTCTTGTTTTCTGTTGTGAAAAACATACCAACTTAGGCCTCCTGCCTCTCTCACCTTAAGAATCTGCTACTCTTTGTCTTGAGTATTCTCTCATTCTATGTGGCAGTTTTATATTGTTTACCATGTCACAATCTTACACCCTCTTGAAAAATTCTTCAACTAAAAATAAATTGAGTGGAAGAAGGTTTGGATAGCAATGATACATCGTTTTGAGTGAACTATCATATGATAGCTGCAATTTGCTATTCACTATGCAGCTTCACTTTAAATAAAACATATCGTGATCAAAGTTAAGAAAAAATAGCTGTTTCCTCCCCCATTCCCTATCCAGTTTACTTCACTGGTTCAGGTTACAACATCATCCCAAACAGCCACGTTGATGTAACTGGCATAAAGCTTATGGAATGCTGCAAAAAATAAGTGTATGGGGAAAAACAGGTACCTTTTAAATTACTCTTGCTACTAGAATTATTTTATAAAAACTGTTCTCTTTTGGAATGTCAGTGATGTGTGTATTTTAAGTACAGTCCTGCAATTCTCTTCCCAATTCATTGAAATCTGATTATTCTTCTCACAAACTTGAAGAACTGCCATTGGCAATCTGTTTCCTTTAAACTATTTTCTGCTGCTGCATGTTCCAAAATAACCAAACACTATACCTGTGTTTATAAAGATGGCATCAGATTAGGAAAGCAGGAGGAGAAAAAGCCCTATTGAGCCCTTCTCAGTACCCTATTTCTTCTTTTGTCAGTTTGAAACTGTCATAGTAACTGGTTCACCTGTTCAGGCTATTCCAATGGTAGCCTTTTGATAAAAAATATATGGATGTATTAGGGTAACTTCCGTTGTTTTTTTGTATTGTGAAGCAATGTTTTCTCCCTTAGTGCCCTGCTTGTGGGCTAGATGGGGTTCTGCATCAGATCTGTTGTCTTCATATGAACTGTTGGCAGAGTCTGCCTTCACACACTAATGTTGACCTTCTGTAATCTGAAGCATTTTGAAAGTAGTCCTTGTATGCTAAATGAATTATCATGACGAGTTGGATCTTTCAGTTTAAGTAAATTAAAAGAATTTGGAGATAGGTTGTAACATCTTTAAGATTAGATTAGTAGAGGGAAAAACATATAAACTGTTTTAATTTCATATTTTTGCTTTTGTTAATGACACCTTAATCACATTGTTTAGTTCAGATAAGGTAGGGTAACAATTGTAAGCATCTTTTTAGATATACAGTGTTGTTAATTAAGTTTACTCTTTTAATGTATTGTAAAGTTTTCTCTTAAATAATATTAAAATGTGAAATCCTTTTATATAGTTGCAAATCAGGTTCGTGTGGCTTGACCTGCAGTAGGATGTTGCAGTTTGGATGGAACTTAAGTATTTCTCACAATATTCTTTTTGTCTACTGTTCCTTTTATTTGTCATGTTTTAGGCATGCTTTTAGCGTAGCTGTTCAGAAATGTTGTGCTTGGAGTACCTCCTTGGGTAGATAAATTCTGTTTATTACCACACAAAGTTACTGATGTATCTTTCTTACAAATCAGATTGGATATTTCTCTGTATTTTGATGTAAGCTTATTTGTGGCTATCATGTAGAGGTATCAAGCACAGTCCCTGGTCTTTGTGCTCTCCATAGATATAGCTGAGGCAATATAAGGATCTTGAACCTTAATTTGGTACTTCTAAAATAACTTTGTAAAAGTTGCACTTCTCTTCACTTAAAATCATATTCCAGTGCATGAAATAAGTGTCTTATTTCACCACAAAATTTTTAAAACCTTTCAACTTAATTCAGCATGAGTTCACAGGATTGCATTCAAACAGAACTGTTTTGAGTAAAAAGCTTCAAAAAAATCATCATCTCCAAACTGTGCTGAAAAACATTCATTTGAAACTTTGATGACAGTTCTGACTGAAAAGTAAGGTGAAAACTAATCTATGTAACAGTGACCAGTTGAAGATCCAACATATAACTACTAGTCATGTACTTAGCTTGATAAACACTCTTACTTATTCTTAGTTCAGTTAGTTAGAATGCTACAGCTGTTAATATTTTCTTTTTCCCCCCAAAGTATTTTCAATAATGTGGAAGACATGGACCAGACATTATCCCAGAAATCTGAAGAATTAAATTTTTGGTAAACTGTATGGATTAAAAGATCCGCTTTGTGCATGTGGTTTGGTAAATGGAGAATTGTGTATTTATGTAGCTGATAGTTCTTACCCAAGTGTAATAACTAGTATTTGTTCCCTTGAACTTTTACTCTGTTTCTAGACTTCTTCTAATTAATTATTGAATCTGTACTGTCAAAATGAAATATGCAGATTCCTGGAAGTAATGAGCCCAATTATATCCTTGAAGATTGTTTTACAAATCCAAATATTTACGTATAGAGATTTGATTTCTCATTGTGAAATATTTCTCATAAGCAAAATATGAGAAATGTGCAGTCAACAAGTGTACAATTGGGAAAGTAGCATGATTAGGATGGTACTTTACAGGTGTTACAGTTGGAAAGATTGTAATGGTGGAAAAGAAACAATCAAAGAAGAAATGCTTATTTGTATCTGAGGATCTAGGCTTGTAGTGGAAAACTCCAAATAGGGATCTCTAGAAAGTGATCCTTCCCTAGTGGTGGTCAGCCCTTAAATGGGGTCTAGGAGGGCTGGAGCCTGGCTTCCGATCACACCGTTGAATTGCCTTCACATGTGCTCCCATAGCTGACCCAGTCCAGTGATCAGTGAGTGGGTTCAGGCCGTGACTCAACAGTTCCCATACATGCCTATACTGCTTAGAAGAGATTGTCCTGTAACTAACTAAATCAGTCTAATTGGCCTTATGTGTATGAAATTATTACACATTTATATGCATATAGTTGTGATGTGTACTTCTACATGTAATATACATGAAAGAAAAAAAAACAAAATTTTAACAGGTTTTTAAAAAGTAAGATTCTGTTGAACGTTTTACCTGACAGTTTACTTTGACCTTCCTGAAGTAGCAGCTTACTAGTGGCATAAATATTGTAAGAGGATGAAACTACAGTTGCAGTGTGCCATCTCTCCCCAAATGTTTGAAAGTATTGTCAGCTTTTGAATTACTGTCATATTTTTCCAATTGTTTTTAGTACAAGTGAAATTTGACTTGCCTTGGTAACACAAAGAATCTAATTGTCTTCAGCAGGGCTTGTCAAATGAATAAGAAACATTGTTTTCTCCTGAAAATTGATTTTTAAAAAAAGAGGGATGGGGGAGGGGAATAGTTTCATCTGAATTAGATGAGAGTATTGTAACTATTAAATGTTTTCAGTGTTGAATAATAAGCAGCATACTAATTGAAAAGATGTAGAAATGAGCAGGAAACTTTACTCTTCCTGGTTTTTAAATTGGGCATTAGAACATTAGATAGCACAGAACAAGTTAAGATCTTGATATTCCAAAAGTACTATTACCTAAGTAATACAGTTAACACTTTGTATGTGTTACTTCTTTCGTATTAACTATTGAACAATCTGAAACACGGTGGCAGATAGTGACCAGATGATGAGAGGGACGTACAGTAAATGCAGTGAGAAAGCTGTTCTGAATTGTCCAGAAAAGCCAGATTGAAACACTTTGTCTGAAATAATTCAACTGTGGAGCCCGATGCCCTGAGTTCAGCACTATTTGAGATTAATGCACTACGTAGACATGCCTGCCCATGGTGTGGAAGTTGGAACAAGATGATCTTTGAGGTACCTTTCATCCAAGCCATTCTATGATAGACCAAGGAGCGTGCTAGGGAGAAGAATTAAGAAAATATTAAGGGCTGTGCAAGAAAAGGCATTGGGAATGAAGATTTATTGGGTGAGGGATTTTTTTTCTCAAGAGAGAAACCAAATGGCTAAACAGGAGTTTGGGATGAATTCACAATGAATGCAGTCAGGTTTGTGTGTTTAGAATAACCAAGACAAGAAGTCAGAAGTGGAAAGGAGGCCACACTAGCTCAGGTTGAAGAATATTAGGAAGCTTCCCACCTCCCTCAAAAAACGTTTCCCAGAGGGCCAGCAATGGAACTACATTTCCAGGGATCTGTCCGTGTTGTCTTCCTTTGACTGCACAGGTAAAATACATTTTTTTTTTTGTTCTTTTTATCTGCTGCTGTATTCAGATTGTATGCTTTGTGTTGATGGCTTAATATCTCACAGTTTTGTGAAAGCTCAGGTTCTAATCCGCAGAAGCTAGTTACAGCTGAAATTATTGCAACAGCTAAAAAAAATTTATAAAATACTCAAAAAATTGAGGTTCTAGATGTTTTGGGTGCTCAAAATTAGTGCATATCTTTCCACTTTGTGTACTTCAGAGCCTTGTGTAAAGAACAGTCTCCTTCTGAATTGTCTTCCCTTTGGGATAACACCATCAGATCACAAGACACAGTTAACAAGGGCTGTGACATGGAAGGGGTTGTTCTGTTAGAGGTAGCTGGCTGGATATCTTTCAAAACATGTGAGGTGCTGAAAGCAGGAAGTGAACCTAGTGTCCATACAGCTTGTAAGCTCAATGCTGGAGACATTTGACTCCAATAGATAATTCTGAGAAAATGGAACAGGGCTATGCTTAACCGAAGTGTGAATATTGATTGGTTTATTATTACGAGACCACTAGCCTTTAGTTCTGTGAACTAAAGGGAAGGAGCGGTCCTGTCTGTAGTATATGAAGGTATTTATTTACGTACTGCTTCACAAGGCTTACGTGCACAAGAGCTTTGCTAAGATCATAGTGGCAGTTCCTAACTAATTTTGGCATTTGTTCAGTCAAGTATTTTATCTGGCAACCTAGATACTGCTTTAGTGGAAATGTATATTGCAATTCTGTTTACAAATTTGTAATGTTAGAAGTGCATGCACAGGCCTCATCAGAAAAGCAAGGAGCCTTCATGCCTTGAAGTAGCACTTGTCGAGATAGCACTGGAATGCCTTTTGCAGGAAATGTACCCAGAAAAAGTGTTTTTTGAAGGTGTTCTGCGTATGTATGTCTAACACAATCTGAATCATGCTATGACTCATAATGCTATTATGATTTTAAAATACATATATTTTGGTAGAAATTGCTAGTGCATATTAGCCAAATTGCATATAGTAACGTAGCAGTTGTTGGTAGATCTGAATCTTCCTGCATCAGTTCAAAGAATACACAGAATCAAGACTCTGTTTTAGGAAACATCTAGGTTTTTTTTACCCATTGATGAAGAGTTATGAAAAGCTTATTGGTTTAAAAAACATATCTGTTACTCTTCTAAATTTGTACTTATTCTTATAAGAGCTAGATTCTAAAGAGCAGCAAAAGGTAGTGTGATGGTTTTCCTCGTGATGTAGCTAACTTCAAAGCTTGTAGAAGTTGTGTAATGTGCTTGAGAAAACCACTGTGTGTATGTAGCTAATGCCACCTCTCTGAGGCATGAATTACCAATATTAAAAAACACCTCGTTAGCGCATTTAGTATGTGTTGCTGACACTTCTCTGATTTACTGTATCTAGGATAAATATCATCAGTTTGTCTTTTTTGTTTGTTGCTGTGAGTAAAGGCAAGTAAACATTGTTTCTCCTGTGATCAAACTGAGATTTGATTGTTGTACAGAGGCATACTTTGGTAATCTCTTGACTGATCGATGAATGTCCTTAATTTGAAATGGGAATGCAGTGTATGGTAGGAACTGGTAAACAGTAGCAAGGAATTTGAAACTCTTGTTGAATGAGAAATTTAGAAATCCTTATTGTCCTTGTTACATCTTCTTTTAGACACGCTGGTTTTGGTTTTCTGAGACAAAGATGCTGACCCCATTGTGAAACTGAAAGCTGAAGTATTGATTTTTTTTTTCTTTTCATACTTATAATAACTTTGTATGGACATTGTATCCACCTAATTATTATATAAATGGATCTGTACAAGATCACTAATCATAAGCCTTTACCTCTTTGCATATGTCTAAATAGCTTAGACAAAATGCACACTAATGTAAAGTTTAGTAACTGCAGTTTGAGTGACTTTCTATAAAGTACCAATCTATTTTGCATTGTGTATGCAGGGGTCTTAAACTCAATGCTGGGCCAAGCTAAAAAGGTAACATCTGATTGTGATATTACTACAAGACAAATGGTAGCGTGGTACTCTGCTTGAAAACATAATGGCTTTATAGTATAACCTTTAACCTTGAAATGATGCTTGAGTGGACCTTAACTCGTAAGTGAGCATGCCTGAGTAAATAAAACTGTGGTTTCACATAACAGAGAGATATATTTTTTAGATCTTTTGCTGATTATATTGTGTGAAGGTCAATCTTCTGCCCTGTTCCTGAAAGTTGGGTCAGAATAGAGATTTTAGGGTCACTTCTTCAAGTATCTAAGCCATTACAATGCACTAATAGGCCCTGATAGCTCATTTTATAAGTTCTTAGCATTAAGCTGGATGTTGTTTCGACTTGATTCAAATCCTGCATATACCCTGTAGGGTTAATTAACGTCTTTTTAAATGAGTGATTTTTAGTTATTTTTAATTCAAGAGCATTGGTTTACTTTGTCATTTGCTATCATTTACTGTGGGTAAAGACATAGGAAACGTATGTTCACTTCATTCAAGATCAGTGTGTTGTTTTGAAATTGAAGAGTTAAATTCATTTTTTTTTCTAATTTAAGCCCATTAGAGTGTAACATCAAACATGCTGTGGGAGGCACAGTTGAATACCAGTACAAATTTGTGTGGAGTCAAAAAAAAAAAAAAATTCAGTTATATATTCAAACTATACTTTGCATTGTGGGATATCAGATTACTGCCTCCTCCTCTATATAAAATGCATTTGTTACTTATGTCACTGCTATGAATCTTGTTTAAAGGACACTGAAATTAATTAGTTCAATTAGAATGATGAAGCAAACGCATAATTAGGCAGCACATTTCAGTTTTCCACTGAGGTAACTGGGAGTGTATCAGAATGGACATAATTCAATTTGAAATAGTTGTTTTTTTTTTTAAGAACTTCTGAGTGCAACAGATTTGAAAATAGTATTGAGTAAATAAAACTTGGACAGAAAAAAACTCAGAACTCTGTGTCACTGCAAGTGGGACTTGTATTGACCTCAAAAATTGAGTGAACCCTCCAAAACTTCAGTTAAAGAAAAAACTGTTTTTGTTTTTTTTTAATAAATGGAGTAACACTAAAACAGGTGGCAAGATTTCCAAGAAGATAAACAGGGGTAACATTTGAAACTGCAGAAGTAATCTACATTTAAAGAACATGCTTCTTTTTTTTTTTTTTTCCAGTAAATCTTCAAGCGAAGTTAGCAATCAGTTAGAAACTGTCTCTACATCACGTCTTCTTGCCTTGTCTTTGGACTAATGTAAAACATTAATTGTGCTGCTAGCAGTAGCTTTCTGGTATGTAAGGTTCCAGATGCAGTTTGAATTTGTATTGCTCATCAGCAGGTAAATTCATCACCATGTCCATTTGTCAGTGTGGTTTCTTTTAGACCATGTGAGAATGTGAGTAGTTAGAAAGCTAATTGGTATATATATTCTCTATGTTTGAATTACTGGAGCCATTGCATCATGAGATTGACTATTTTAAGGGCTACCTTTGCAGTTTACTTGGTGGAGAAATAGTAAAAGTGAATTAAAACTTGTGTGTCATATTTAAGGTTTGTTCTATTTTTTTTCAAGTAGACTATGTGTCCATTTCTTATTTTGTTCCACCATTTCTTCTGCCTGCAGTCACCTGTCACAGCTTTTCTACTGCACTTCTCTCTGCTTTGCTATTCTGCTTTCTTTTCTTCGGTCTTGAAGGAATCCTGTCTTAATTCACACCTCAGAAAATAGCTTAGCTGAGTAAGACCTGTGTTCAGAGTCATCCAGAAAACTCACTGTTGTATATTTGAGGAGATAAATCTGAAGATTGAACACTGAATGTTCTTCTTTCCAGCATTGGATGGCTGCAGCAGGCCCCATGTCAAACTTCAATGTTAAGGAGCGGTTGATAATTTAACAGGCTTGAACTATTGAGTGGTTTCATTTGGAAATGAACATAAATTTGAGAATTCACCAGTAAGGGTTTTTTTTTTTTTTACTAACTTTCACACCTCAAACTCAGATGTATTCATTCTGATTACCATGCCATCTATAGGTTAAATAAATAAATAAATAACAAATCCCAAACCCAACTACTCTCATGAGAATATAGCATTGTATGGCTTTTTTTCTTCTAAGCACACTGGCAGATATAAGTAAAATGTAAACTTGGAGCATTCTGTTCAGCAGCTCCTTCTCTCATTGTCCATGGCCTCTGCTCTTCCATAATCTAGACTATGTGCTTTGTCTTGGTGTGGTTTTAAAATGTGTTAGTTGAATGCATTTGGAAACAAAATAGGGAAAAACTTCATAGCACTTGTCTACCCAGTTAACTTCTGATTTGGAAGAGTGGATTTCTCATCTGTTTGGAAACATGTGCAAGTTAAGGTGCTTGTAAATGGTTAACTAGACACTTAGTGGCATTGTTCCACTGGATTCTCTGCTGATCTAGCAGCTAGCTACTGCTTAAAGCAAGAAGTCCTGTTTCATCTCTTGTGTAGCTTCCTGTGCTTGGTCGTCTGCTCCCACTGTATTTTCTCTCTAAAGCTTTTCAGTACCAATATATCAGTGGTGTAATGTAAAATCTAGTCCACCCTGAAAGGCTATAAATAAATAAATCAGATCAACAAACATATCTAACACTGCATGTATCCTTGTTGTCACAAGCTTCGACAAATGGAAGGTGGTAGTATGTGTCCAGAATAGGGTGAAGCTACTTATTTCAGTGATTGAAGTGGTTACAGTCTATCTATCTATGATAGGCGCTTGTTCTGGAGCAAAGGGTTTTCTAGTATCCAGCCTCAAGAAAATCAGCTCAGCTAACACAGTGAAAACTTTAGCTGCCTCCTTGTGCCCTTAAAAGTGAGCTGTTAGTTCTCATAGCATTTTGGGTTGAAGAGCGTATAAAAGGGCAGCAATACCCTATTTTTATTTGTCATTATGAGAATCAAATGTAGCTATGAGTAAATAAATGCGGCAAATTTATATGGTGAAAATAAAATTGTTTTTATATGGTCACTTTGCAGAATAAGACTGCAGTTTGATTTTTTCCAAAGCAAGAAAATTAATAGGTCAAAAGGGAACAGCTAACTTCCTGAAAAGCACATAGACCTCTGTACTCTCTTATTATTCTCTGTACTCTCCATCTTAATACTCAAGGAATAAGAGCTAAGAAAATATTATATATGCATGCTTAGTATTTTTCAAAATGAGAATCTTGGCTGTTGCAGTTTTAGGGCACAATGAACACTGATTGCCTTAAAAAAAAACATTTTAGCAATTCAGCCTTTTAGCTTAAGAATTAGAGCAAAGTGTTTGGAAACCAGTGAATTCTTATTATTTGTTCTATAACCTACAATGGATAGACTAATTTATGATTTTGGAGGATATAGATTAAGGTATTCTTTGTGTCTGGGATGAGGTATAAGACAAGAAGTTTAAATCTCTGATTAACTTCAAATTATTAATGAATAAACCCTTAAAAATGTCTGTTTTCTTGAAAAAAAAAAAAAAAAAAAAAAATACTGCTCTACTAGATGCCACACAGACACCTTCAAAAATCGCCCTCTTTACATCTAAACGTTTATCATTATTTCTTTTTTATTTTAGTATGGCCATGCAATGAACAATCAAGAAAAAAATGTTTACGCCTGATTAAACTTCTGTAGTCTTTTCCTCCTGCTTTCTCTTACAATCCCTAGTTTGGAAGATTTAGAGAGGTAGACTCCTTGCGTTTTTGGGCCTCGTTGCTCTTAATTTCTCTGTCATTTTTATACTCGTGTTATTTCATTTCAATTCTCTGCTCTTCTCAGTCTTCCATGGTCTTTTTCCCACCTCTGAAAGGAAGGCTTAAGCTGTGTTGTCGCTGGTAATTACTTCGGTGTTAGGAGCTCTTCTCATTATGCCAAAGGCTCAGTGTTTGCATCCATTCTGAAAGTGCTGTAGGTAATCGTTATCCTGTATGTTTTAGTTTCTAGAATTGACTGTGGTCAGATTAAGGTTAATTCTTCCCAGTTCTCCTCCAAATAGGGCTTGTAGGGTATCCACTTCTCTCAGGTGTGTGAGCCCTGGCATTGTTCTCTTTGTTGACTCCGAACAAAGGTGTTACAGAATTGCAAACTCGTGAGTCATGTTCTAATGTTTGTTTGTTAGGTTTCAGAAGAAGCTGTTTATTTTAGTAGGCAATTTTCATGTGTGATGAGGTGAAACATTGAGAAGGCAGCCCCTCATCAGTGGACAAACAATTCCTAAGAATTTAGCTAATGGCCCCCCTTCAGTGCAGAGAATAGATGGCAACAATTGTACTTCCAGACTAAACCAAGAACTACTTGTTTGGCTGCTAGGTGTTAATGCAAATTTGTTCTTCAGCTCATTCAACCCTAGGGCTCCCATCCTTTGATTTAATTAAATGTAATTGGTTACATTGCTCCTCCCAGGCCCCTGAGGTGTTTTTGTTTATTGCTCACTCTTTGCAATAGTGCTTCAATTCAAGACACAAAATGCTCGATAAATAAGAGCTCTTTATCCTGTGTTGGATTTGCGGGGAGATTATTCCCCTCAAATAGTTTGGTTTTACTGTTAAAAGTGAATGACTAGTGAAATAAACTCATTGGGTGGCAAAACTAGCATATCCAGAAGGAAGGAAATAAGAAGGGTAAATTAGATGAGATTAGAACAAGAAATGAAGTCATAGTGTTAAATTAGTAAGGGATTGCAACTTGTCTTGTAAGAGCCATTGACACTTTTAAGTGATGCTTCAATTAATAGGATTGCTATTGATGCACTAATATATTTTAGGAGTTACATTTTGAACTTTATTATTTAATTGCTTGTGTAGTTTTGGTAATTTGAGGTAATGTTTTAAGTAACAAACACATCAGCTAGCAGAAATTGACCTTTTGAAAAAATATTTAATATGCTTCTTTAGCCGATAATAGCATCATATTTGGTCAGGATAATCATATTGTTCTGTTCTGGAATAAATATATATATATATTTAATGCCTTCTTTAAAGGGAAGGTTTTAATTGGAATTCTATTCACAAGTAATGTGTTATCTGTATGTAAGTGCAGATGCATTTTATTACGTTTATTTAGAAATGGCAAATAGTCTTAACAGTTTGCATTGTGGAATTTCTCAGCTGTTGGCCTAAAGATAATTCTGAATATTTTAAATTTATCAGCACCTTCGCTTTCAACATTTAGGTATTCAAGTGTTCTTTTTTCTTTCCTGCAGTGCTCGAAGAAAAAGCACCTTATCATACATAGTGTTTCTGTCTTTCCTCTCTGTTCTTCAAACTTTGTTTTCTGTCTTGAGCTGTTGGACATGGTTTATAGATATACTTAATTTTGTAGACCTTAGTACCTCAGATCACTCAGAGCAGATGATGCAGAAGAATAAAACTGTAATAGCTTGATTTCATAAACATTTTAAGCCTATCTAAAATGGCTTTGCTGAAAGTGAAGACAGCATTTCTCATCCTTCTGCCCTTGACTCATTTCCATCCTGTCCTCGCACCAGGCTCAGGGAGTCAGAGAATATGAACAGCAAGGTAGAAGGACGTAGCACTGAAGGTTTAGATTAAGAGGTCTGCAGAATACGTTGGGCAGGTTATTGCCCTCTGGGTGAGGTGTTCTCACTCTCCCTCTTGTTAGATGCCAGTCTCTGATTCCCCCCCCAGTAAGGCCATTCAGGAAGCCCTTTTGAAGAGCCAGCACCGGCAACAGGGTGGACCTGTCCCAGCAGTATTTGGAGTGGCAATGGGCACTTCGGTGATATTCTTAAGGATTTTTTTTTTAATTGATAATGTTCAATTTCCTATGTGTTATTTTGTTCTTGAGAATGGTAGGTGATTGATATGACTAAACCATTAACCTGTGATTGGATAACCATGGAGACAAAATGGAGAACGGATTGTTAACAGCTTTGAAATCAAAGAAATTTCCCTCAGCACCCCATCATTAGCTGGGCTGAAATAGGTAAGAGTTCAGTCAATTCTTGGTGACTTCATTGTGAAACAATGAATCTATGTGTGAGCCGATTTGAAGGACAGTTTGGCTGCTTAGGGACTGGGAAAATCAATGCTAAACCGTTTAGCAAACTAAGGAAGGACTGAAATAAAATGTGGCACTGCAATTATTCTTTTAATCAACTGACTGCAAAATATTTTGTTCTGAAAAAGTTGTCCCAAGTCACTGCAAACAGCAGCTGCTTTTGTAAGTATTGTTAGGCTGCCACAGGTTTTATGCTTTCCTGAAACAGATTGAAGAAACAGAAGTGCTGAATAACAAATGTATTCTAGCCACAGTAAAATGATAGTGTACACCCTTCTGAGAGAGTATCAGTCAAGGCCTTAACTCTAAATGGACGTTCATTAAAAAATAAAAAAAATAAATAAATACAGCTATCAAACACTTAGAGTTCTGTGAAACAAGATAAGTTCTTCCATTGCTTTGGTGCTCAAGTCTGTTTATTGTATTTTACTTCGATCTGAAAATATTTACATAATTTCTTTTTATTTGAATATCAGCAGAAGGTCATTTGGAAAGATGTTGTTTCTCATTGTCCACGTAGTTTATATCCACTTAGGTGGAAAAAATAAGTTTCATAGTCAAAAGACTCTATTTAAAGTTATCACAATGTAATAAGATGCCTCTTGTATATTATGTAAGACCTGCTTTCACTAGGTGAAGTGTATTTATATTAATAAAATAATATAGAAAAACATCATTATGTGAATAGAAGGCCCTATTCAGAAAAGGTCTTCAAATTTCTATGTGGGGTCAAAATGCTTTCAGAACTATGAAATGGAACATAAGTAATATTCCTATTCTTGAGCTGTTATAGACAGGAATAAAAATCTTAGAAATATAACTATATGTATAACCCACAGCCAAATAATGGCATTCATTCAGGAAAGAAAAAGAATGAATTTCTATTCAAGTCATTGCTAATCTGAACAGCACCCCAGGCCTGGTACTAGAGCGTTGTAAAAAGGCAGGAACCTACCAAAAAGAAAAAAAAATAGTTTTTATTTTTCTCCTTAGATTTTCTATGAAGTGTATCCTTGCTAAAAAGAAAATATTCTGCATTATACCTATCAAAACTAAAGATAAAAATGTATGCTATTTATTGTTTTATTGTCAGTCCTGAGAAGGAAACAAATAGAACAAATGATGCCAAATATTCTAACTTCAGAA
>PPHD01009643.1:4459-20437 GCA_002909625.1 Bambusicola thoracicus | reverse complement strand
CAGGGGAGACCTTATTGCACTCTACAACTTCCTGAAAGGAGGTTGTGATGAGGAGGGGTTTGGACTCTTCTCCCAGGCAACAAACAGGACCAGAGGAAATGGCCACAAGTTGTACCAGAGGATGTTTAGGTTGGACATAAGGAAAAACTTTTTCTCTCAGAGAGTGGTCAGGAGCTGGAATGGCCTGCCCAGGGAGGTGGTGGAGGCGCTGTCCCTAGTAGTGTTCAAGAGGCATCTGGATGAGGAGCTACAAGATATGGTTTAGAGGCTTGTGGTAGCAAGGGTAATGGGAGGACAGTTGGACTAGATGATCTTATAGGTCTTTTCCAACCTTGTGATTCTGTGATTCCATTGTACAGTGGAGAAAGAAGCTGTGTAGGCAAACTACCTGGCATATTTTGTCTTTCTTTTCTTAGCTTAGCAGTATTATGTTCTTTGAACCTGCTATCTAAAAGGGAAAACACCTTGGAAATTTATTCACAAAACTCTTTTGATTGAAAAGAGAAGGCTCTCCTGTTCTGATATCAAATCCTGCGCTGCACATCCCTGGAGCCGGAAAACTTAGTGCCATCACAATTATTTCTGTTATTCGTGAGTATGGAAAACTGCCTGTTGCTATGAGATTTGCACTAGCTGGCATATTGGCAGCTGTGTGAGGGGGTCCAAGAGGTCTTCTTGCTTGCAGACAAGTGAGACTCAGGTGGACTGTAATCTTTTCTTTAGAGAAAGGTCTGCTGAATAGAGCTTTGTCTATTCCCTTCCATCTCTTCCACCCTGAATACTAATCAGGGCCATTTACCTTAAATCCAAATCCCTTTCCTACAGTAATTCCTATTGGAATCATAGTCATTAAGGTTGAAAAACATTAACATCAAGATCAACCCATCAGCAGCAACCCATCATCATCATGTCCAGTAATCACATCCCTCAGTGCCACAACCACTCTTTCTTGAACAACACAGGGACAGTGACTCCACCACCTTCCTGGGCAGCCTATTCCAATGCCTCACCACTCCTTCTGAGAAGAAATCTTTTTCCTAATATTGAACCTGAACCTCCCCTGGCACAACTTAAAGCCATTACCTCACATCTTATCACTAGTTACCTGTGAGAAGAGGCCGACCCCCATCTCTCTACAAGCTCCTTTCAGGTGGTTGTAGAGAGTGATAAAGTCTCCCCTGAGTCTCCTCCTCTCGAGGTATTCTTTTCCAACTGATCTCTATTTCGTTCCTGTAAACATTTCTTTATACTTTTTCTGTTGCAACTCAAATGTGCAAACTTTGTTTCTCTTGCACTCAAATACAACACCTTATTTTTCCATGTTGACAGGACCTGGCAGAAAATCCTTGCGGACATAGCTAAACCAGATTTGATAGCCTGAACAGCCTAAAACAGGCTATTTCAGCAAGAGGACACATCCAACTCACACATAAAAATATTCTTTGGGAACTGGGCTGCCAAAAGCTTACAAAGTTTCAACTGAGAGCGTTCAAACTACAATTTAAAAAGGCTTAAAAATTGGCCCGATTTGTGCAAAAGAATAAGAGAGTATTTTTCTGACACAGGGCTAGCATGAGTCACTCTTACCTTGCGTCAGAAGTGTGTGTTCTCTTGAATTATTCAGGATGGGCTCATTACACAGGAGTAACTGAGGGATACTTGCTTCAGAATGGCCTTCATGTGAAGCATAATTATTGCAGCAAGGTAGTCAAATTTCAGCTAAAGAACAATGCACCTGGAAAGTTTGATAGTTAGGACATAGCTCTAGAAAATGAGATATCTGTGTTAAAAACCTCTGGCAGATTAGAAAGGTGATTCTAGGTTTCCAGTTCTGGAAGAAAGACCTGGAAGGCTCTCTGTTAAAATCACAACAAAAAAGGAACATTATTAGCCTTCGCCTTCCTTAACATTTCTTCAACATTCATTTTGTTGAACATTCATAACTTCATCAACATTCATTTTGTTGAAAGCCTTCCACAGTTAAAAGCTTTAAAAAAAATAAATTTTTTTCAAAAACTGGCATTTTTGGGTTACCTTCAGACCAAAACCCAATTTTTTTTCTTTCCTTTCACCCCAGTTCCCAGTCAATTTGAATCTTGGGGTTTCCAATGGTTGCTCAGAGGAGCTGGCATCTGTGCTTGTACGGCACAGAAGAGACTTCAACAGCAATTCCATCAAACTTGATTTGGAAAATGGATTCAAATTAATAGTTGAGAACCTTAACAAACAGAGGGGTGGAGAGAATTTTATAAAGAGCAAATACTTCAGGCACATACAAAAAATGTTAAAACTTTTTTTTTTTTTTTTTTTTTTTTTTTGGTATGAAAACAGTATCCTTGGAAAGTGTTTGGAAAATGTCTGAGCAATCCTAATAGCTACCCTTGTAAAATATGCTGTACATCACACTTTCGTTCCTGAAACACAAATGTACCTCTTTTCTTTCTGTTTTATTTTTAATTAAATAGAATTTTCCTACCACATTGTCCAAAGGGAAATCACTTAATACTCCTGCTTCTCCTCTGGGAGAAAAATGGTGAAGGAATTTGTCATCTTTAGCTCTCTTTTACTGTAGATGGCAACACACAGTTTTACAAGTCAAGGTCACATTTAGCTAGTTGTCATGGTGAAAGAAAACACAAGGGAAATTGGGCATATAGCATTTAGTTTGGCTTTCTGGAAGAAATAACACACAAGAAACCTTGTCATGAAGAGGCTATGGTGAGCCAACATTTGGTACCTTAACAGTCATCTTTTTGGCACTCATATCCAAACAGAGAAGTGAAGCTTTTCCTCTGCTCAGCTATAAATCAATACCACTGATGTATTCCTTAAGAAAATTGTTAACAAATTATATTAATGCCTGATTAGTCAATAGTAGAATTTCCATTTCAATTACTCACAGAGAAATAGGAATAGTTTTTGAAAAGTATTCAGAGCAAATCTGAAGTTGCACATTGCAACCATTTTCAAGATAAATATTTTAGCAGACATAACTGTCTCAGTGCTAAATGTTTTATGGGAAAAATAATTACATATATATCTATGAGCTCTAACTGACTACTTTCTCCAAAGTAGGAATTGACAGAAACTAACAAACTTGTGGAAAATGCAATTTCAAAGCAAACCTTTCTTCTTCCTAAATATCTTCAAAGTGTACTAAGAAAAGCTTCCTTAGCAAGGCAGCTGAGCTATGGTAGGTGACATTCCCCTAGAGAAACTCTTTGGGTTACTGCTTGCTATGTGAACAATTAATAAGCTGGCCTGGAAAGTGTGGGAGTAGCAGCACGAGGAAAGGGCAGAGATAAGAATCAGCTGAGGAAACACCAATATATGGCTGATGTTTGATCTTTCTTTAGAGGCTAAAAACCATTTGAAGACATCTTAAATTAGAAAGCAAGACAGTCTGAATTGTCATGAATGAAGTGGATGAAAAGAACAAGTTGCTGAAAAAGGAAGCATGTAGCAGTTCACAATAAAATCCTTTGCATCTGGGATATTTTGGGTGGCAATGATGTAATTCTGATTGCTAGTCCAAGCTCCTAATTCCTATCCTAAATCCAATTTAGAATCATACAAGGCATTTGACTGTATTCTGACCCAGACAAGAGTACAACCACTTCTTATGGAGGGTCTGTAAGAAAGAGGGGACAGACTCTTTAGCAGAGTCTGTGGTGACAGGATTAGGGGGAAGGGTTTCAAACTAAAGGAGGGGAGATTTAGTCTGGATATAAGGAAGAAATCTTTTACAATAAGGGTGGTGAGGCACTGTAACAGGATGGCTGGAGAGGTGGTGGATGTCCTGTCCTTGGAGACATTCGAGGTCAGGCTAGGTGGAGCTCTGAGCAACTTGAGCTGTAGGCGTCCCTGTTCATTGCAGGGGAGTTGGACTAGGTGACCCCTAAGGGTCCCTTCCAACTAAAACAATTCTGTGATTCTGTGATTCTGTAACTGTATGAAGTTCTATGATTCTCTACCCTCTGTCCTAGCTCATCCCTGTAGCAACTGTTACACAAGTTTCCTCAGTCTGGATTCAAAACTCTCCATCAACAATCTGGTTGTATTGACTGAAAAACACAGTAGCAATGTCACTACTATGGCCTGCTCTCTTTGAAAAGGGAAAGAGGTCCTCGGAAAGAAAGATGAGCATTTATTTGCTATTAGGCAATGAAAGAAATTCAGAACTAAAAGAAAATCAATCAAACAAATAAACAACACCCATAAAGCTGAATAGCTACTTCAGGTTATGACCACTGGCAGATTTTCAATTTTACAAGTAAGTTAGAAGGGTTCCCTCACACTTTCCAAGTCAGCTGCTGCCTTTGCAGACCACTATGTACTGTTATTTGCTTCCTGGTCAGATAAATTCTGTCAAAACTGACCCAACTGTCTACAGTCTCTCCAGGACCTTATGCTCACAAGCATAAATAGAACACAGTCAAAGCATTAGCCACATTATTTCAAGCCCTCCCACATTCCCTCCTTCTCCATGAAGGAGTACATTCCAGCTCTATGAGTAGGATCCATCCTCCACTGTTTAAGAAAAACTGATTTAAAGTATAACCTTACCTTATATCCACGTAAGTGCATGGTAGGGAATTACTAGATTACCGTGAGTGCTTCTTAAAAAAATAAGTCTCAGTATTATTCTATAGGGAAAAGTAGGAAATGGAGAGAGAAAGTGGAAAGAAAGGGAAAAAAAAACTACCCCATTTTACAATAAGACTGATTTATAAAGTACAACTTTCTAAGACATGCTCAAAAATTATGTATCCAGTTTACTATTTCTATGCAGATGTGAGGAATCCTAGTTTTGTCCCTGAGAGCAAGGAGTGTCATGGCTGACCCATGACTGAAATGGCTGAGCATCTAGTGGGATGCTGCAAAGAATGAGTGCATCTAAATGGTAGCATCTAGTGACTCCAGAGCTCCCTAATCAGAAAAAAAAAAAAGAAAAAAAAAAAAAGAAGAAGAATGAGAACAAGGATTTCTAACGGTAGTGGCAAAGTTCGTATTACTGTGTGCAGACAGCCTCATGGGCAGTAACAAGCTTGGTGCACTGCTTTCTGACGGGGGAAATAGTTTTAAGTTGAAAGAGGGAAGATTTAGGTTGGATGTCAGGGGGAAGTTCTTTACTATGAGAGTGGTAAGGTGCTGGAACAGGCTGCCCAGGGAGATTGTGGATGCCCCATCCCTGGAGGTGTTCAGGGCCAGGTTGGATGGGGCCCTGGGCAGCCTGATCTAGTATTAAATGTGGAGGTTGGTGGCCCTGCTTGTGGCGGGGCAGGAGGAGGGTTGAAGCTTCATGATCCTTGATGTCCCTTCCAACACAGGCCATTCTGTGATTCTGTGAGAGCTCATGCCAGAGCCATTTCTTAATGTAAAAAAGTAAAGTAGTCAAGAGGAGAGAGAAGGCAGCCTAGCAAACTAGGGCAAGAATTCATGTTACACTTGCAGTGCATTCTATCCTAAGTTGTTCAAAAGTCAGAAAGGAAGAACACTTGTTTTGTCGTCTTATATTATATGATTGCTTGGAGAGAAACTATTTCAGATGTATAAATACAAAGAACAGCCCAGTAGATGCTGCTGGAAACAACTAAATCAACCTTCTGCTTTGGGGATACTGTCTTTACCAAGAATCAGGATTGGGATATACCAGGATCCTTTATTTTGTGCCTAGTGTATGTAATTCTGCATATCTACCTCCTTAATTCACTTTTGCAGAAAGTGTAGGAAAAAGAGTCCAGCACACAGCTACAGATACAGCAATTCATTTCTACTGAGCTATAGAAATCCCAGTTCTCTCCATATTTTTCATTATGCTGAAATGATGTCAGAGCAGCAACAGAAGAATCATTATAATCTGCCCACATGGTATTCAGGTAAAGACACAGATTCCCCAAGGACGGTATATTTCAGGTGTTTAAGTGTGACAACACGACATAGCCCCAGTATTAATTGCACCTCAGAAGGGACTATTTCTTTTAGCAGCTGCAAAAAGAGATAGTTAAACCCAGTTAGCTAAATCCCAACTTTACTTTGCATGCTAATAAAGGACACGGTATAGCTGTCAGACAGTAATTCTTCCTTCTTGGAATCAATACAGCATAAATTGTGCAATACTGGGGCTCCAGAGGGGGAAATGTTTATAGGTGAAGTGTGAGATCAGTGTTCAGATAACTTCCATCTTTCATTCCAGCAATACTATTTCTATATTGTAATTTGAACTATAGGTCAGGGAAGGTATCTCAACATACCATCAAGGGAAAAAAAGTGAGAGAATTTGTGTTGAATTGCAGCTGAGATGGACTTTGTGGGAGAGCCAGGAGCACAAGGATAACATAAGCAATGAATCAGAGCACAGGGCAGGGAGCACATGTCAGGGAGGGACAAGGAGCATCCAGGAAAAGGTTGCAGAAGCAGTAGCAGATGTATTGGGATTAAATATATACATGCAAAGAAATTAAAGTATGTAACTTGTTCCTAAAGCAGACATCTCAAACACTTGGTGATAAATAATCTTCATTGAGTGGGGATGTATCTGATTACATTAGCATGAAGCTTAAATCCAATTATTATTTCAGTTAATTAATTCGGAAATAGAAAGTACTGTAGATAACAGTCATGTGTAACACCAGTGTTGGCACATACAAATGAAGATAGAATGCATGTACAAAATGATCTCTCTTGTTTGATAAGCCACGCTTTTCAGACAAAATGGACGTAAGTTTTGGCTACTGCAGACCTAGAAACCTAGGGCACACAGCAGAACAGCATTTTGAAATATATTTAAAGCAGCGTCTTGAAAAGCAACCACTCTGAAATGATTTAGGGTCAAAGTGGGCAAGTAATAGAACACATTTCCACTGCGATGCTGCAGCAAAATGGCTAATATAAACTGTGGACGTACCAATGTAGGAAAAATGGGTGATGGCTTCATTTTTCTCTATAGCAAAGATGAATGCATTAAAAAGCTAGATACATTTGAAAAAATCACTGCTCTTAAAAACAGAGTCACTGAATTGTTCAACTCCTGTAGAAAATACCCTATTATGAGGATTTAAAGAGTTCAACAGGTTTAGGCCATTAAAAATAAAATTCAGAATCAGACTACAGTGCATAAGTGCATTTATGAAAAAAAAATTGTGGGTCATTTAACAGCCAAGGAAAGTATGATAAAGGCTGAAAGCTGAAGTCACATCAATTTGTGTGATAAATTAGGCACTTTTCATACGGAATGGGTGATCAACCTCTGAAACGAGAAGTATTAGGAACTTTGGTTGTTTGAAGTCCTTGTGCCAGAACTGTGGTTTTTAAATGATCATTGTTTCTTTGTATTATTATTATTATTATTATTTTGGAGGGGCCATGGTTTTGACAACTTATGCACTTGTGCTGTTATGCATATCGTGTTATGGACTAAGTCTAGAAGAAACAAAACAGGTCATTTTCATGGATAAACTGAAATACAATACACTTAACCAAAGCGCAAAAGTGAGAAAATGGCACTTCAGTTTAAAACTGAAGGAAGGTGGATTTGATCCAAAGCTATATATCTTCTGTCAACTTGAACAGCATCTTTTTTTCCATGCACTGCTTCACCAACATGCTTTGCGTAGTTCTATTTCACCTCACAGGTAATGCTGTGAAATTTCACAGCTTTGACCTACAGGTCCGATGAGACAGTGAAATAATCACTCTGTAATGTAAAGTCTGTAGATCTATCAATACAGTCTTATTAACAAGAGAATTTTGCATGACGTTCACCTGCTGCAGTTTAATATATTCCTCTTTTTTTCTACTAATAATCAACGAGTATATTCCTTCAATTAAAAAAAAATGCTATTTTTATCTTCTATAGCTGAACTGCTGAAAAACCACATCCATTCGCTACCCAAATGAATTTGAATATAAAGCTTTATCTTTAAAATAGCATCCCACAGTCTTCTCTTGATGATTCCCTGTCTTCCCCAAAAGTGACATGAGTTGTGATCCTGGTAATGTGCATTAGTCTTTCAACAACACTGTATCCTTTGAAGCACAAACAGCCGACAAAAGCATCATCAGAGTTGTGAGTATCCTGGCAGCAAATGCTGATGATTCTCATGAGAAATGTTCTTAGGAACCTGAAAAGCAACAGGAAGAATTTGGAAGTTGGGGGAGGCAAGGCTGAGCACTTGGCAAAGTCCTCTTTCTGTACTTAAATTCTGCTCTTCGAGATACCCCTCTGTGAGACAATGCAGGCGTCAGACTTCACTGTCTATTATTGGAAAACTGTGCTGCCTAATCTGTATAGGCAAAGGACAGAGCAGAGTCACAGAGTTTCTATGGAGATGGGAATTGGTGAGGAAGTGCATTTTCTCCCAATTCATCCCGTCTTCCTGATCTTATAAGAGGCCATTATAACCATTTATCTCCCTATGAAGAAATGATGATATCTTTGGGAATAATTGCAAAAGCAAGGACATGCTGGACCACAGACGAGGATATCTGATGTATTTTCACCAAATCCAGCATTTCAGAGGATAATTTACAACAACTTTTTGTTCTTAAACTTGACAGTAGATACCTGACACAGATAAGCTTGCAGGCTGATTTTGATAGGAAATGTAAATTCAGTAAGAGGTAATAAGCAATCAGTAAGAGGGCAGTAAGCACGTCCCAAATAACAGTACATCTACTTGATACAAACCTACCATCAAACAATTGCACACCGCTCAAACTTCACAGAGCAGACATCTTGTCCACCACAGGCTGTCTACAAGCCCAGGGAGTTGCTCAAATGGCCTTAGTTTCTGCTTGGACACACAAGCAGGCAAATTAGAGGTGCTTTACAGCATATTTTGTGCACCTGAGAGGTGACCTGGACATTTTAGATAAATTTCTCTGCTTTCAGAGAGCATTGGTATATTCAAACTCTTTCCACCTCCCTGTTCACTCTTCTTCTTCCAGTAAAATTGTCTTAAGAGGATAAATTTCTAACTGGAAAAGGAAATTGTTTGCAGGAAGAGAGAGTTAGAAAGCTGGATTTTTCTTTCTAAAGCCAGTCGTTCAGCTGCTGTTACTCTGTGTTGGTTTGAGACTGCTCCTTTATCTACACATGTATCTTTTGTGAGGCTAAAGGACAGGGGAGAGGAGTTAAAACAAATTGTGATGGAGTCATCAAAGAGAAGTATCTATCTGGCTTCAATTTAGCCCAGTTCAGGGACATGATATATATGGTAGGTGACACCCGCTTACAAGGGCTTGTAAAGAAATATGTTTTCTAGTTTGTATTCTTACGTAAAAGTTTTTCCTTCAAATCCTCAAGGACCAGATGTTTGTGCAGGCTTCATAGTGGGAACGCTTTGCTGTCCTCCCAGTGGGAAGCTGGGTGTCACCTGTCCTCCTGCAAAGGCACCACCACTGCCAGGCACCGCGGGTGCTTTGTGCATTGAGAGCACATTCTGATATGCATCTGAAGCTAAGCCTAATTTATTTCATAAAAGAGGTTTTCTCCAGGACAACACTCCAGGAGGTGCAGGGAGGCCAGGGGAGGAGGCCAGCAGAATTACACTCACTGGAGCTTAGTGAAGGCAAAGGGCCATAGAATAAAACAACTTCCTCAAAAAACAAAAGGAGTTGGGGGTAGAAATTTCCCTAAAGCCATGTAAATCTTGAGGAAAGCACTGTGTATGTGTATGTATATATTTCATAGTGACAAATAATCTGATCAGAGTAGTTTCTTCTGAGCTTATTCTTAACTTGCAGATCTCCTTTGGTTTCAACATTTTGCAGTTGTTTAATTTCTGATAGAAGTTGGGTTGTAAAAGTGGTATTTAGAAAACGCAAAATAAACAACATATATTGCAAGGGATGAAGTGTCATAACTTAATTCAGTATATAGGAAAAACAAAATCATGGAGTATTCAGCTCACAGTAATTCCAACTAATACTTTGCTCTTCTTCTCAGTAAAACAGATCCTTTTGTTAATAAAGACAAGCATTTACGTGCTGAGATAGTTTCAAAACAAACAAACAAAAAATAATGAAAGAATATGACTAGAGATCTCATTAGTTTACAAGTTCAGAAGATATTATCTTCTGTAGAGTCCTCTGTGTGGTTACTTTACATATATAGCAAATTTCCTTATACTTACTTATTAAAAGATTTCTCTTTTTTGGATCTACTTACCTCAGATTTTTAGAATGACTCTAAAAGACTCTGAAGTTTTTCTGAGTTAGATCTCTACTTTTCTTTTCTTACTGGTAAAGCAGAAATACTGTAATACAGTGATTTCTTTGCCAGATCCGTTCTTCCTTCCTCCCTTTTCCCCACAACCCAATCCCTCAGTTTGTTTGCCAGGACAATTCAGTAGCCACATTTTCCTTGTGCAATGTGTATCACCTCAGCATTTTGTGGTTATACACATTTTACAAACTTAAAATTGCCAAGTAAAAATACCATTGGAATTTGTGTGTGTGTGTGTGTGTCCGTGTGAAATACTGTCAGCAGGCTTAAACTCATTAAAAGTTATGCAAACATCAGCAGGTTAACAGGAGAAAAAGAATATACAGGAAAACGCGGTTTCCAGGAGATACAGACTATATCTGAGTCCTTTTCAGCACTTCAAGAGAGCTGCAGCTGTGGGGCAACCAGGTCCCCTATCATCGGCAGGAGGTAACAGAAGAACTTAAGGGTAGAGAAGTCCAGAGCAGGACAGAAGATCGATACTGTGGTGCACAGAGCTGTATGATAGCGCCTATTAATGCTAATATTAAATGATACAATAACTACACAGAATAACCTAACTCATTATGACAGATTTCAGTATACACATGCCTCACTGCCTTCTAGTTCTCACATGAAATGCTGAAGAAAAAGACTAATGCTGGATATTGACATAGCAGCCAAGACATATGTCGCTAATCCAAACTTTTATAATCAGATTGAAGGAGCTGGAGAGTGTAATAATAACTGTTAGTGCCAATAATTTCTTCATGGTGTGACACTAGATAAGCCAAAGCAATAACAATTCTTCTAATCTGCATGCAAGAATTATCAGTGGAAAAAAGAAACAACACACAACGAAATCAGTCCAAACTCCAGTCTGACTGAAGATGTATGACATGTGAAAACACACAATAAATAAGCCAAACTCTGCAGTGCACGACAAAGTGCAATAAATTTGACACTTCTTAACTATATGTGCAAATCTGTGTAATGAGAGCTAAATGTCATCATGTTCTGCATTTCTGCTAAAGCGTCAGTTTTAGAAGACAGAGTAGCTCATCCTTTTGTGATGAGCAAATTCTTCAGGCAGCTGCTGCCCTTTACGCTCCTCCAGCTACACAAGACTCGAGGAGGCTTTGTAAGAACCAGCAAAGACCAGCAAAAACAGCAGGTCCAAGGAAGGACTGCAGCTCAGAATGCGACTCACTTTTCCATCAACACTTTTCTCTGACAGCTTTCTTGTTTTTGCAGTTAGCGAGAACTTCGGGAGAAAACCGCTGGACCTTCTGAGACCACGTTACCATGAAGAGTAATACCAGATCTACAAGCAGCAAAGATCTGACCCTCCAGAGTCAGACAACCACACTTAGGGAGCACGTGATCTGGCATTGATGCTGACTCTGTGCCAGTGCTTAGACAACAGACTGCAGTTGTTTCAGTGCAAAGCTGGATGGCTGGGGGAAGATGATACTGAAGCTGGCATAAAGCCAACCAATATAAAGCTAAATTACCAACATTTTAAAAAAATATATAGTTGAATTTGCAGAATTATTTCTTACTGCGTCAGCATTTTGCCTCATGTGGCTTTGGTGCTTTTGATCCAGTAGTGGGAGCCCCGAAGCAGGATTTGCTGTGTTCTTGAACAACTGCCCAAAGTTGCAGAGCACCTAGCAAAATGAAGCTTACCTTAGTTTGCTCCTTAGGCACTTTTGGAAAGTTCACTATTTTATTAAATTGTAATAGTAGTAATAATACTAATAATTATTGAGTGCATTAAGCCAACAGCCATTCAGGTGGTGCCTAAGTTATGGAAAATAACAAGAGGAAACATAATCAACTTGAACCGCTCTCTCATTCCTGGAGGGAAAGGCTTCTACCCCCAGCACTGTACTGGAGAAGTATCTGTGGCTTTATGGGTGCCTGAGCAGCTGCTGCCTGCCATAACTCTTGCAAAGAGCGGGGCCGCCCTCAGGTGGAAACGGCCCAGACCACGTATTGCCTGAGATCACCTTCACACGAAATAGTTCCTGGAAATCATCAGGAAAATGAAGGTGCAAGATTTCCCCCTGTCTGGAGCTGTTTCATCACCCAGAAAAACCCTTGATGAAAACGTTGCTGTTGTTCAGTATTCATTGAAATCTTATAAAATGCTCCAAACATTGCATAACAGGAAGAAACTTAAACTGGTATCCTTGGAAGATTAGCTGGACCAATGATGCTGTGCTCAGAAATGTGGTTTCTGAGTAGGTGACAGAGTATCGTGCCATTTCAGGCTATCAGGATTTGACTTTTGTGGTCTGAATACACAGCCAGCCATGCGGCTTTCTGCTATCAGAACGCCTGCTGTCCTCCAGACTGCTGTGCATCTGCCCAGGGTCTCCAGCAGAGCTGCACCCACACTGCCCTGTAAAGGCTGCGACGTACCTCTGACATGGTAGAGCTTCTGTCCTCATGGCCTACAGCTGGGTCACAATAAGCAGCAGTGTCAGCAAAGAGACCTTGACAGAAAGCCAAGTCTCCTTTGGCTGTTCAAACAATATTTCAACACTGGGAAAAAAAAAAAAGTAAGAAGAATGGACATGCTGTAGCCCAAATTCTACAAGCCTAATCTGGTACTGCGTCAAAGTTATCACATAGCGTTGAAGGCAAATGGGCTTAACTGTTCTCGGCATACAAAAATCAGGCCTTTTCTATGACTCAGATGTGAATTGCTTAACCACAGAGCCCAGAATCCATGACAGCTCAAGCACAGTCAGTTTTTATATGTCTGAGTTCTTAGACGACAGAGACTTGGCTGTGCTGCGCTGTGGGTAAAATTAATTGTAGTCCCTCATCATCTTAACCTCGCTGAGGGATAACCTCTTGGAGGAGGGCGTAGCAGAGGACTTGAGAGAGTCAGCTGCGGCATAGCTTAGAGCCACAGTGAATTCTTACCAACCACAGAGCTTTTTCCAGCAGATACCTGTGTCTGAACCATGGTGTGGAGTACAATGGGATTTAATAAGTCCCATTAAAACTGGCAGACAGCCCTTCTCCTAGAGAGAGACCATATATTTAAGAACTATGCAAAATATTACGCAGCTTGCATGTGACCAAATTCTTTATAGAGGAAAATCCCTAGGACTGTGTTAAATTAAATAGGATTATGGCTTTCACTAATCTGTAGCCAGTGTGACCATACAAGGGTATTAGTTTGATAATATTTAAGGACTTAGCTCTACAGCAGCAGCGATCAGCTGTCTAATCTCAGTGACTGAGCTGTCGGTGAAAATGTTAACTATTAAAAAGACTGTTATTTACAGCGCTTGAATTAAACATGTGACATTCACCAGCTGGCAAATTAAGTGCAAGAAATTTATGTGTAGGTCAAGGCATATTTTTTCCTTTTCAATATGTAGAAACAAGCAAAACATAGATGTGCAGCTCTGCTGAACCCTGCTCGCCTCAAGCCATGGGTGATGTTCTCATCAGTATCAATGGGAATGGAGGCAAATCAGTGTCATGACACCAGAAACCTCACCACTGCGTGTAAAGCTTTTTCATTCAGTGGCACAAATAAATTGCTATTTGATAACTAAGCAGTATAGGATGGCATCTGAGCCAAATTGTGAATCTGGCGTTTGTTTACCAGGAATTACTCAGGTAGTGCTATTTAAATGCTACAGCTGCCTCCAGTTGCTGAAATCATACATAACTGAGATAACTCCATGGTATACACTGTCAAACACTGACACTTTAATGGCGCTCTCTGAAAAAGCAAACATAACTCTTTCAGAGTCCGTTTCTGCACAGACACATGCACACATGTATATAAATAAATATACACTCAACTGGAAAACATTAGGAGCCTTCTTTCACTTAATGCAGTAATGCAATATGAAAAATATTCAAAGCAGAAAAAGGATCCAAGCCCCAGCTCAGTCCTGAAATTTTCCCACTGACTTCACTGAAACAAGTATTTTCATTTTCTGTATTGGAAACGTTATTTCAGTAAATGGATGGCAATCAGACTACAGAAAAACTTTAAAACTGTATCCTCACATATTTTGGATGCACAGATTTTTTTTAATAAAACTGATAATTAGCTTGTTTGATTCTGACTTTTACTTCAAGTTTAGATTATATAGAAATGACACCTTTTCCATTATCACCCTGTTCTTAGCATATTCAGATTATGTCTTTTTATGGGGAGGAAAAATACATTTTTAGCACTTCAACTGCATATTCCACAGTCAGCGCAGCTAAAACACATCAACAGAGTTAGCATCTTTTCACCACTTCACTGTTAAAAAAACTCTACCTGAAAGCCACATTTTTTACAGATATATATCAGAGAACAACAGAATCCTTAGAGTTGGAAGGGACATTTAAAGGTCATCTAGTCCAGCTCTCCTGCAATGAACAGGGACATCCACAGCTGGATAAGGTTGCTCAGAGCCTGGTCCAACCTGGCCTTGAAAGTCATGCAAATCCTACTGTGAGTAAATGTTGTGCAAGTATGGCAGAACATAATGGCCTAAAAATTAAGTAAGATTGCAGTCTGGGCTGAAGAATTATCACCTGCAAGAGTATGCAGCAGAACAAGTAGTGGGTTGATTCCTACTCACAGACATGACTTGGAGGGTGGCCATGACAATATATCCTTTATGTTTTAAACCAGTCAGGAACAGACGCAGCCCCGTGTACCCTCCAAATCCCTTATACTGGGCCTGTTCTTTGCGTAGTCCTGTCAAGACAAAACTTAACCATCCTGTCGCACTAAAATACCCATATACATGAGGCTATGTAGTACAGACAGAAAACACACAATATCAAAAACAGCCTTACTTGGGCACCACAGGCAACTTCTTTAAAAAGATTTCCTGCAGTGGAGGGTCATTATTTTTTTTAATCACCTCACTGGCACACACCATTAGAAGATCTATGTGCAAATATGGTCCATCTGGTTACTCTCCACATACTTCATAATTTTACATCAGACTTTTAATGATTAAAAGCCAATTTCTTCATTTGATTATTTTACCCAATTTATCCGTATCATATCTCCTCAGCTGAGTTTGTTTTTTTGCAGTGTGATTGGGTAGCTCAGTTTAAACATCTAAGTAACTTCTTAGGTTACCCCAGCTGATTCTTTTCTTGCCTAGTTAACCAGCCAGCATTTTAAAGAAAAGGGGTTAAAGAACTTCAAACAGGAGTTGGAGTCCTACCAAATTTCCTTAGACAGTTTCTCCCAGAATCATCAGGAACACTGTTTATGCTTCCTTAAGCTTTCAGTATGCTTTCCAGCTGGATGTTTTGGGATCCCAGCTTTGTAAGCAAAATCATCCAACTGAAGTGAATGTGTGTCTGGACAGGTTCTTCACCATACCCTCAAGCCACCTGAACTTACGGCAGTTCCCAAGGATTCATACAGTGATGCCAACAATAGTGCTTTTCTCTAGAAGAAATATAAGGTGTTTCTGCTTTTGTCTCATTATATTAAAACTCAAGGAAATATCTGGCCTTTACTGTAGAATTTTATGCTAGAAATACGTTATGATCACATCTACAATAGCAATATCAAATAGCTAAATGCTAACCAACATTTAATTTAAAAAAGGAATCAGAAAACTCTTTGGAAACCCACTAAAGCTCATGGCACCACAATTCAAACATGAAAACATGTTTTCTAAAGGCCTGATCCTGACTTGTATAAGAGAATCATCCATTATCCTAACTAAATTACCACAGCACTGACAGTGACATTAGTGGGGGCTGTTTCCAGAGCT
>PPHD01009642.1:0-20437 GCA_002909625.1 Bambusicola thoracicus | reverse complement strand
AGACTGCTTAATCTTATCTTCACTCATAGAATTCCGATTTAGATTTTGGTTTCAGAAAGTGGCGTTACAGAAGACCTCAATGTAACGGTCGTGCTGTGACTCAAAAAAAATGTTGGATTGGAAAGCTGAAAGATGTGCGTGAAATAACTTCAGAATTTCTTTATTGTAAAGGTGCAACCATCTGGGAGTTGCACTTTAAGTGGAGAGGAGCAGTAGCAGCTCTCAGTGAATGAATAATCACTTGGGAAAAAAAAAAGCTCCTCAAGATAAAGGATTTTATTTTTCTGTCAAATTTTGACCAACTACAAAAGCTGCAGCTGAAAAATTCATTGTATGAATGCAGTAAGAGTGGTCAGGAGTCAGGCTGATTAGACTTTACAAGAAAAAATTAGAGAGTCCTCAGCTGTTTAAAAAAGGAAGAAAAAAAGCAGAAAATGAGGTTGTCTGCAGTAAAAATGTTACTGATTTTAAAGATAGTGCAGGTATTAAATCAGCAGGAGTTCTGGTATAGAAATGGAGAATTCCACAACCAAACGGGAAGCAAAATTCATACAGATTAGTACAATTGAGCTGGTGGGAATGGCAGTCTTTATCCCAGAACTCTGAAGAACTGACAAATGAAATTACAGGGCTAGTAACAATGACTTTAAATAAATTTCAAGTCAGAATGGTACTGTAAGATTCAAATACCAAATGTAATTGCTATACTTTAAGTGGAAAAAGTGACCTGATCACCTATAAGCCTTTCTGTCTTAGCTGAGGAGAGCACAGTGCCCTGGAAGGGAACTTGAAGCAAAAAGCATTTTAAGATGTGGAGGTAAGGGTCCAATTAGCAGGATAAAATCTGAAATTTACTGAAGTAGATGAATGTTAAAGCTCTTTCATAGAATAATGGATTTCTACAAAAAGAAAATATCTTACTCTATTCACTCTGGACTTAAGTAGAGCATTTGATGATGTGCCATATGGGAAATCAGTACTTTTGATGAAGAGAATAAAAGTTAGCACAAGGCTGGTATGATAAGGAAGAGATGGTGGGGTATGCTGAAGTGGTATTGGCTGTTGGGCACAGTTGTGTCTGTGATAAAGTTGTTAGGGACCAAATAAGTACCAAACAAGAGCATGTTAAAGAAATGTTGCTAATTAGAGCATCATTTAGTACCAAATGACTTAAAAAAGAGTTACTCTTTAGTAAGAATTTATGCTATGTGTTCAAGCATATCAGTCGTGTGACAGAAACAGACAAACCTTGGGGACATCACACTATTGCACAAGCATGAACCATTACAGCAAAGAAAGATAGATAGAATCTTATGATGGGGACTGACCCATCTGCCTTTAGTAAAAATTTTCAGTAGAAATTCCCATTTCCTAACAAATGGGAGCAAGGCACCCAATCTCCAGTAATTTACATAACTCTGAAAGAGTCCCTTAATTTTACTAACTGAACTGTACCTGATCTTGTATGCATTACAAAGATGAATGTTAATTCTGAACCAGTGAATATATGTGGCATCTTGAAATAATTCAAAGATTCACTGGAAGTTATATATCAGTCACATCTTAAATCATAATCTGAACAATACTTACTTGGCAGAACTGAGGGCTTTTGGAGCGAAGACCTGAAATAAACAGAGAGATTACAAAAATGTCTGAAATAAACCTTTTTCTAAAAATATTACAATTGCATTTATGAAGCTGGCAGTCTTAGAATGTGCTCCAGCTCACCTTTGTCCACAGAGAGATAAGACCCAGGTACAGGTATTTTAGAACTCATCTCCCACTAGTATTGACAACAGCAATTTAAACATCTGGTTTAAACCTCTATTGCTTAATCAGAGGTTATAGCCTTCCCTGATTTCTGGTGGCAGTTACAGTGTTTTGATGCATTTGCCACATTTGAATTTTTGCTGCTGGAGTTTTCAAAAACAAAAGGTTACAAAGAAAAAGCAGCGCTCTCCTTGGAATCTTCCCCATCTGCTTTCAGACTGAGCAATAGGAGTTGGTGCACTGAAATATTCAAAGGATGACAAAAAAGGCTTTTACTTTGGGGTACCGCTTGGAAGAGGTGGAAGTGGGAACTCGTGGCCAGAACCTCGTCGTCGATCTGCTGCTGTAGGTTTGTCTGTAGTTTGGGAAAGACAAATCAGAGTCAGCATTTCTTTAGAAACGCACTGTCCCACGTAAGACAGTCTCAGTAGATGAAGGAGGATTTCTTTACTTGTTATCATCCTTTTGGAGGGTTTTCTCACATGGAGGCTTGCTATCCTGTTACTGACTAGTGGCACTCTACCAAAGTTTATAGGCAAATAGCTGTGCTCTGGGTGCCTGCAGAACTCTATGGGAGCCCTGCCTTCTGGGAGGCGAGCTGTGTGACACGGGACAACTCTGGGGCAGACTGCAAGAGCTCAGCCAGAGGTGCAGCAGTGGGGCTGCAGTTACCCCATGTCAGGCAGAAGCCCCAGCTGAGCTTTTGCCTCGAGGCGCTGCTGCTTGGCACAGATATTTTCTGCCTGTGTGAGGGACTGGCTCTTGCCAGGAGCCATCTCTGCATGAGATGCTCCTTGCTGAGCTCAGAATGATGTACTCGTGCTTCCCCTCCCTTCCTCTGTCTCCACTTTGAGGACTATATGGCACATTGCTGCTGCATTATGTCGTGCCTTACACTGCCAGTAACCTCAGAAGTTTTATTGCAGCTGCTTTTAGAGAACAATGATACTCAGTGCAACTAAGGCTGGCCAGATCCAGTTCTAAACTGCTAAAACAAAGCTCTCCTAAAATAATGAGGATAAATTGGATGTGATGTTGTTTGTTTCTAGTAAGAAAAATAAATATTTTTGATAAAGTCAACTTTTTCAAAGTAGTGGAGAAAATTTACCTTCATTTACAGTGAAGGTGTCTCTGGAAGGCAAGCATGGTTTCTACAATTAAACACAGAATTCCAATAGTAAATGACATGTCACTACATCACTTATACAGCAAATTTTTTTTTTTATAGTTGTTGTTAACTAGTTTACATTTAGAACTGATGGCATCCTGTGGTGATCAGCAGACAGGGCATGGCCATTCTGGGAAGAGCCTCTGGCTGTATGGCAATGCAGCTTGGAGTTTTGTGAAGTAGATTTGGAAAGAATCCCAGTTTGTGGGAATGAATAGATGGACAGAAGAAAAATTCAGGGATGAGTGCTTTAAGGCTGTTATTATTATTATTATTATTATTATCCCTAGGAGTAATTTATATTTCCTTCTGATCTCATGTCCAGAAATGAAGAGGTCATCCTAAATACTTTTGAATCAAAATTTGAATATTTTCATCTTTGTTAATCTGTACATACAGATGGCTGAACCCATTTCTCTTCCTTTACTGAAGCTCAGACTGCCAGTTTAGCCATCAGTAAAACCCCTCTCAGCCTTCCACTTAGGTTTTTTTTTCCTCCTTCCTATTTTACATCAACGATAATAAACTGTCAGTTCCAAAACATTTTTCCAATTTAATTTAATTGGAAATTTCTGCAATTTCTCTCTTTTTTCCCACTGGAGGTTTTGGGATGTTTTTATAAAGATGAAATACTTATTGAAAAAACTAATTCTGGTAAAATCCTACATCTTTCTTGAGCTATCATTCTTAAAATAAATCCAAGTGCTTTGTATGTAGGCCCTATATATTTCAGAGATACTACTTAATGGCCAACGTTCCTTCTTATTTCACATTTTAATTCAAGTCCTTGCAGCATGTGCATATTATTACATTCGGGGGAGACTTATCACTTTCTACAGCTTCCCAAAAGGATGCTGTATCAAGTTGGGGGTCAGCCTCTTCTCCCTGATAACAGTGATAGAATGAGAGGTAGTGGACTTAAGTTTCACCAGTGGAGGTTCAGGCTGGGTATTAGGAAATGTTTCTTCTCAGAAAGAGAATAGTAATGCATTGGCACGGGCTGCCCAGGGAGGTGGTGGAGTCACTGTCACTGGAAGTGTTCAAGGAAAGGATAGACGTCGCTCTGAGTGACATGGTGTAGACTGGTCATGGGCATGGACTGGTGGTTGGGCTGGATGACCTTATTGATTTTTCCAACCTCAGTGATTCTATGATTGTAGGGTATCAAATCCAAACATTCATTTAATCTAAATATTTTTCCACTTGAGCTTTCTCACTGCTACTTAGTTCATGTAAGTGCACCCACATGTTTATTTTCCTAGTCTCTCTTCTACGTTCTCTGTACCTTTATGTTGTATCCAAATTCATGATCAAATCAAGTTCGATCACACGTAAAGTTATGACTTAATTATGCAATTATAAATCAACTTACTGCTGGATTTACTGCATTAGAAGTTTTCTTTCTGTAAATTGGAGGGAGAAAAAGAACATGGTTACTTAGCTGATACATGGAATTCATTTAGCAACTAAGCACCTGCACACTATTGCTGCTGTACTTGGGTAAATCAAGCAAGCCAGCCAGCATTTGCCATCAGCAGCAGGCAGTGAAAGGCAATGGCACTAGAATACAAACAGCATTCCTACAGAAATAATGGAAGAATAGCTTGCCTTCCCCTAAAGTCAGGGTATTCTTTATGAGCTGCAATAAAAAGTTATTCCTGAATTCTCATTGCCACAGACCACGTTAGGAGTTGGCTCCCAGTACAGCCAATATTAATTAGCCCCACCCTCAACAAAGTAGTTTTCTTATTATTTTTACTCACAGAGCCCTTGGTAATGGAGATGGAGCTGCTCCAGTAGGAAATTTAGATTCTTGTGTATTACTGAAGCTATGATCTAGAAACAGATATGAAATAGTTAGTATACAGTATTAGTTCTGTCTGAGTAGTGAGTTTTCCCTCACTGCATTTCAATGTTAACATATCAGAAGTAAAAAAAAGCCAATGGTTTAATTTTCTTGACATGTTTTCACTCTGATTGTACTAGAAAACAGTTCATAAGCATTTCTTGCTTGTTGCTGGCTGACACAAATACTGACACTGACATACTCCACTGCATGGTATGTTAAGGTCACCAGTGACATTGACAACAAATCCTGCTCATATCACCATGTTTACAGTACGGAATACTTACTTTCATCATTATTGTTTGCTTCATGGTCCTGTAATGGAAAAGTATGTTAGATTTGACAAGAAGCAATTAAATAAATTAAGTGGGGAGTGCATAAATTATCTGTGGTTGCAATCTGTAGTAATTTTTAATTATATATTTGTATAGAGAGTATACAGAATCCAGGATAATTTTCATAGCTTCTACTAGGGTATTTGAAAAAAAAAATCAGCAAGCCATTTCATTTTGAACGTTATAATAAACTTGGGTTTTCATAGAGTATGGATAAAATTGGCCCTGAATTTTACAGTGAGATCTTTTGGTTCATGTTTCATTTCTGAAACTGAAAGCTAAAATTTTGCAGCAGACATTTTGCACTGAACTGACAGTAGTGGGCAGACTGATTTTTTCACCATCCTAGAACTGAAGCAATCCAATTTGTTTTGTAGTTTCTTTTGTAGATGCCTTCTGTTGGTACCCAGATACTGTCCTTTAGGGAAGACTCCCCTATGAAAAGTAAAATTCAAAGAGGCACCAGTTATTCATTTTTCCATTTTCATCCAGCAGATTAATGGCTTTTCACTCAAGTTGGTTACAAATGCATCCATTCTTGGGTTGGAGAGGTGTGATCCTCCCAGTCCTCCTAAATGCAGTTCTTTTGGGGATGGCATTTTCAAGTGATAGAGTTTACTCAGACTACCCAGTCAATGAAGGTACTTCAGATTGGACAAAATAACACATTGCTACTGAAAGTTCTTGGAGTTCAGCCCATTTTCCCTTTTTTTTTTTAGTACAGGAAGTTATTTTTGTGGGCTTCAAGCCATTTGAAGTTTTTTCTTAGACCAATACAGATGTCCAATGTACCTCTTCTGTCCAAAAGACTAATAGCCACAGTTACAGTATTAGGTCAATCTAACATCCAAAGGTATCTGTTTCTGTTATTTAATTCAGATAATAAAACTGAAAGAATACAAAAAATGTAAGTTTTGCACACTGTTTAAATGGGCATATTACTCACTGTTTTAGGATGAAGGCGATTTCTGGGGAGAGGCAAAATATTTCTGGAAAAATACACATAGTGAGTTAAGACCAGTAGGAGTTTTGTTTGGTTGTTTGACTTAGATATGCATTTCAAGATATAGAGAGGAGCCCTGAAGAAAATGGTTTTAGTTACAAGTATACACCACCACAGTGGTTGTGATGCTCTGCCCTATAGAGGAACCCTTCCGGAAGAGTTTCTAGTCCTGAACTTTGGTTTCCCTGCAGCTGTGCACAGGGGTCTCAAACACTGTAACAAAGTGTTGTGAACGTCACCTACTCTTCCTGGGGCATATGGCCTACTTGGTAGAGTGATGACCTAGGAATGAGACAGTGTCTTGGTTTCCAAGCAGCTTCCTATATTTCTGGGTACACAGGAATGAAAGAAATGCATGCTTAATTTTTTTTTTTTTAAACTAATTTTCCTCTAAAGACATGGAACATAAATCACAGATTTACCAACTGTGTTTATACAAGCAATCTTGCACCCCATCCACTACAGAAACGTCTTGTTTGCAAGGGCACAGAAGCTGGTAATGGGACTTGAAAGTGACCTGCAGAGATGTTTTACCCCTGCATTGACTCCTAAGTGAAAATTCAAGAAAATAGTGCCTATTTGGCAAACTGGCTTCAGTACAGAAGTTGAGAAGGAACTTCTGTTCTCAGTTTGCTATTCGCAAATCCTGACTACTGCTTATTGTCCAAAGGCTACACAATAAGTAGAGGTTAGAAAATTTTGTTTCCACTCTTATTCGTTATTAATATAAACTACTGTCAACTTACCTGGAAGTGTCCAGCTTAGGTGACTCTCTGGTCATGCTGTGCATGTGTGAGTGCTCTGCATTCTGAGCACGTGTAGCAGGAAGTAGCTTAGTGAACCTAATAGTAAAATGTGAATTGAGGAAAGAAAATCCCATTTAGCAATACTGAATAGAAAAGGTGACCACCCTTAAAAATTGTAAAAATTACCCTTATGTATTAAAAAGAAATACTACTTATGTTAGGGTAATTAAAATTAACATAGAAAGATGACAATCTTTGCGTAGATGTTTTGAAGAGAATTATTAAGCATATCTAGATGAGAACATCTAGATGAGAAAATATTTTCTGACAAACTTTAAATAATATACAGACACTCATTGCAGGAGATTACCTGGTTACGGGTGGTGGTGAAAGTTCTTCCTTTAAGAGAAAAGGCACAGAATTATTTGGTCATATTTTGATTTCATAAAAACATTTGTATGATCATATTTATATTATCATAGCAATATCTTATTTTTGTGTTGCAATGTAGTGTTGGTGATGTGCTTGCAATGTAGTGTTGGATTGTGCTAGTCTGGGAAGCCTTGAGCATGCTGGTGTAGCTGTGTGCCATGTCAGAACCAGCAAGTAGGGAGAAAATTACTGTGTCAGAACTGTCATTACTCCTTTGTCTGCAACTGTGCTTCTATAGAGAGCATTCTCTTAAGCTGCTGCTTCCCAGATCCAGTTGCTATCAGATAGAACTAGAATTTTCAACCCCTTCCCAATTATTCTATTTGGCAGACATTTTGAATTGGTTTGCCAACTTTTCTGTAAAGGAAGTGTTGAAGTGCTAAGCGAAAATAGATTTGCTCCATTTTCCCCCTTTCAAAGACTGATTTTATATGCATATGCACTCTACAATCAAATATGTTGCCCACAGACAGGGTACAAGAGTCAACTTACCTCTTCTTCAGGAACCTCGTACACTTCTATAGGACAGAGTAGAAAAAGCAAGTCATTTAGTTACCAAAAGTGCACTACATGTTACCAGAAAAACTGAACAGAAATTCCATCAACTGTATTTTGCCTCTGGAAAGGTAACCTGGAGAAGTTGTCCCTGCCTCCTGGCTCTGCCTCCTAAGCCCTCAAGCAGCCACAGCCCTGCTGCTCTTGAAAGAAAGGAGAATGGAGAAAGAAACTCCAGGAAGAGTCCCAGGAAGTGTGATATACAGTCACTGTACAAAAGAGACTTTTCTCCACCCTTACTAACTCCCCCCACCCCAGCCTCTCAAAAAGCAAGACAAAGCCCATGTCTTGCAAACTTGGGACAGTTTTGAAAGGTGTGTTTTCACACCTGTGGTAGCGTTTAGCCTTTCCCTGACTCTCAGGGAGGAAGACATCAGGTGAATCAAAATCCAGACAGATTCATTTCTGTTGCATGCCCACCCCTGAGCTCCATCTCACACAAGTATTTTAATTCACAGATACTAAAAGACAAAATCACCATCGTCCTTACTTATGCCCACTTTATTCAATGGAAATTCAATTTTATGTCTGTTTTCATTGCTTTTATTGCTCTGAAAAGTATCCACATTCCCACCAGGGGGAGATGTTTTATTTTTTTTTAGAAACATCTGTCTGCAGTTGGCTGTTGCTTAACACTGATTTATAGGAAGTCTAAGAAAGAAAATAGCATTTAAAATGTCCAAGAAGCATGTCACAAATCCTCAGGTCATTCATAAGAAACTTTTACAGCTTACGACTCAAACACATTCTGTTCTATGCCAAGTAATTACTGACACATTGGAGGGTACAAAACAACTTGGACTTAGCACAGCCAAGGAAGATTAAGCAAATATGCACATACTTACAAAAGCAAATATGATTCTCACATTTGCTTCTTTTTTCCCCTTTTTCCAAGTAAACTGCTCTTTACAGAGCTTAGGCAGGAACATTGTTATCACAGAGCACGCAACACATCGGCCTACACAGAATTTCTCTCATATTGAATCTTGATGTGATTTTAAAATATTGAATCTTGTTTCCTCTGGTGAAATGAGATTAATAGCATTCCATGTCCTATAATTGTTTTTGCTGTATTGATCAATTTATGTTCCTCTATAGACCAAAAGACTAAGAATAAATTATGTTGGGGCAAATGACTTATTCTAGTTTTATTCGTGCTTAAAGCAGATTTACCAACCAACCTAGGCAAAACAAATGCGGTAGCACTGAAATACTGAAAGGAGAAAGTTTTATGTGTGTTACATGGTTTCTGCTGGGAATACATCAATCATAACTTAATATTGCTCAGTCCTAGGTTATTTTGTTTCAACACCAATAGCAACTCCACATACCTTGCATGTCAGAAGTAAGAGAGGGCTTTGCAGGAGTAGAGAGGGTTGATTTTGTGGGTGGCTTCGTAAACCTGTTCACAGGAGCTGAAAACATAGTTTATGTTATATATACACATACTTGTTACATATATATGTATATGTATGTATATACACACACATCTATCTTTATGTATGTATATGTAAAGATATACATATATGTATGTAATTTAAAAATGAGTTACTATTACAATAAGAACAGACATTAAGCAGGTGCAAATGATGGCCCTGAACAAATTAACTGAGGCAGGATGCAGTTCTTTTAAAAGGGAAACATCGCTCAGTATTCATGCCTTGATAAATAGGTTTGATGCTGCCAGTTACGTCAGAGAGCAGAATTAAGCACTCTTCTGTTTACTTTCACCTTTGGACTGTGATAATTTAACTCCCCAGCTAAATATACTTAAAATACAGAAGTAAAAAATTAATCAAAGTGTCTTTATTTACTGCAGATCTAAAAAGGCTTGTTTTTGTTTCCCATGGCACTTCAGCTGACAGAATTTTAATGCTGTGGCTCCCTTGGTGGAGCAGAGAGATCACACACCATGAAAAGCTTCCTGATTGTACCAGGGATGGACTTTGAACTCACTGAATGAGAGAGGCAAGAATTATATATAACTTCCGCGGCCTTGTCACGGGCCAAAGGAGCCAACTACCTCTTTGCAAGTTCTTTAACAGCTGCACCTCCACTCCTTGAACACTAGAAACAGCCATGAAGTCGATTCATTTTTTCTCCACTGTTGTCACAAACAAAGTAATAAACAATTAGCTTAAATGTCTAAAGCTCACGTTTTGCAGGTAGCAGCGTGCTGCTTTCTGTCGGTTCAATGTAGTTATCGTCATCATTGTCGACTGGCACAATGTAGTTATCCTATAAGAATCACAGGAGAAAAGTCTACTAGTTAAACCTCCATTACATCAATAAACTGCTGCCCACAGTACTTGCTGTTTCACACTGATTGCTGCTGCAGACATTTCTCACTGTTTATAGATGGGAAACCCCAAGACTGAAAACCCTTTGGCAAACAACCCCAGTTCTGGACTGGTTGATAAAGCTCTTGCTTCCCTTTGGTCCAAGGGCAGTGTTTGAGGTTGTCCTCCCTCCTAATTGCCTGCAACTTGTGAATAGTTACCCACTGGTAACCTCCATGGTACTTGTAGACCGCTGCTTGTGATGTATCAAATATTTTGTACTATAGGGGCTAAAAAGGACACTAGACATTGTCATTACAATGTAGTCTACTGGGGTCAGTCATTTAAACTGTTAGAATTTGTATATGCACACATACACACAAAATGTTACCTCATCATCACTGCACTCCCTTGGCTTCGGTGGTAATTTTGGTTTTGCAGCAGGAGATGGCAGGGATGGCTTGGATGGTTTCTTTGGTCTGGGCAAGGCTGAACTGGGTGTGCTTGGAAGAGGTTTGTTGATGGGAGGAAGCTGATGGTGACTGGTGCGATTGTCTTTTAAATGTGGAATAAAAATAATTTTAGTCGAAACTGCTCATCAGCGCCTGGACAGAATTCTGCTACCTATGCAAATAAGTCTGTACTGTGGTTGCAACTTAGGGAAAAAGGCAGGCCTGAGTGTCTGCAGGTCCTGACAGTGCGATCCGTGCACCAACTAGTCCTGTTCATCACTCTGGGTAGTGACCCAGTGCTCCAGAGCAGGTTGCAGTGCGCCTAGATACTGACTGTTGTACAAACAACTGCTTAACTCTTGGGGAAAAAGTGGTGGCCAGGTGTTATGGTTTATTAGTATATCCTGTGCCAGCTGGTGAAAAGAAGTGCAAGAGAACTTATCTGACATACAGGAAATAAGAGAGCAAAGGGTGGGGACTGAAACAAATTATGCCAGGTCCTCTATGGTGTCATTTTAGAAATCTCTCTTCTACTCAAAGAACATGAAGGTGTACTGTTTATAAGCTTCTGGAAGTCTGCACGTGGCATTACAGAACTTTGGTGACTTTTCCGTATCCAATGGCAGTCTCAGAACTGAAAGCAGCCATCATGCTGATGCTTCCTTTCCTAATGGCCCAAATCTTTGCCTAACACAAGGTCACCTTCATTCATGTCAGTACCACCTGCCTACGAAAAAAAAATCCAAGTGGAAAGAAAGAAAGCTTTTATGATAGATTGATTTAAGTAAAACTTTGCTTCATCCTGTTTTTTTGAGATATTTGTCCTTGGTAATAATCTTGAAGGACAATATGGAATGAATATTTAAGCTGCTTCCTTTTTTTTTTTTCTCCACTGATTTTGGAATGACTACAGTAAGGATTAAGAATGGTCTCAGATTAAGTCTTACGTTCTTAACCTTCAAAATGAACTCTCACACTAAAAATCCAGAGGAGCATGGAGTTAAGTTAGTGACATTTCTCTTACTTTTGCTGAAATTCTGTGGTTATAAGGTGCTTATCAAATTCTCTAGGACATTATATTACAACTCTAAGCATTTCTAGCAGCAATACTAACCTGTTTCATGCTGTAATAACAAATCATATCATCTGAAAGCCAAAGATCTGATTGTCAGAATTAAAAGCAAACTTTTGGTGAAAGCATAGGTTAGTCCACTTGAAGCTACTTCTCTCTTTTGGTACTAGTAAATAAGCAATTATCAAGCTGCTGTAGCCAACTTTTCCATACCTACCTGCATATTCACCTCTAGAAATAGGGAATGAGGAGGGAATCTTTTTTTCCTGCTCACTTGGAGGTGGTTCATAGCTGTCATCAGGATTCTCCTCACTGGGGACCACATACATCTCAGAGTCAGAGTGGCCATCTGGATTTTCATAATCACTGTCCTAGAAAGACAGAACTTCCTATTTCTCACCTTGTAAAATACTTCTGCTTTGTAGCACAATATGACACAAATATCCTTGCAGGAGTGCAATTAACTAAATTATGAGAAACATTGATATTTTTTGTTTGTTTGTTCATGGCTATCACTGACAGCATTTCTCATATGTACCTGAGTTGAATGCGAAAAAAACAAGATAGCCAAGAGTGTAAATTATGCAGATGTAACAATACTACTGAAATGTTATCTTGTTTAAGTTAAACCAGAATTAGATGGTTCAAAATGAAATATTTATTGTTATTGCTTGTGCTGGACTTGTAGCTACAGTAACTTCCTGCACTACCCCAAGAGATGTACTTACAAAGTCATCTGACCATTGTTCCTCTTCATTGTCTGCATGTTCTAAACCAAACACAGAGTTACTTAAGGAAGTGGAATAGTGAACAGAAACATTTATCTTAAGCATAGATAGAAGATAAAAAAAGCAATTCAAAATCTACATATTCAATTAAAAAACCAAGAGTGACATTGTCTTAAATGGTTCATTATCACATTAATAGTATCAAGAGATTATGCTGTTAGTTAATTTTTCCCCCTATTTACTTTTATGTTACTGTTTCTGTTAGAGACAAACTGGTTCTCAATTCTCTTCTGTCTACAAAGCAGCCTACATGTAAGACCCTGATAAATGCCAGTTTTCAAAGAGCAGATGCTTGTTACTTTTAACTCATATTGGGAAAACTTCTCATGCCTTTTTTGTCTCTCATTTTATATGTGTGAGCTACTTTCAGAGCTGTTTGTAACAGTACAGTGTTCTTTTCTTAGAGAAGGAAAGGAAATGTATAACTGGGATGCTGTAAGGGATATAGCTACCAAGTATACACAGATATACAGTTTGAATTCCCAGTAATCCAGACTTACCTGAAGCATAATCCCTTCGTGGTAGACTTGGAGGAGGTTTTTTTTTTAGCCTGAAAGTGATAATAGTTAAAGTTATGGTCTAATAAGCAATAATCACTAGAAGGAAATATTAGCCAGGCACACAAAGAAAGCCAGTAACAAAAGAAACCTGCAGAGATACAGATTATTGTCAGAGATGCTTAGCGAACAGCTACAGGAGAATGTTTTTAGAAGCTAGAAACAGATAAGGAATTAGAATCTAATCTGAGGTTCTTTTCCTAAGAACATGTTTTAAAAGAACAGCTTCCTTGACCACCCACCCTCCTCTCCATTTCCAGGCAGAAACTGATAACACAGATGTGCATGCATCCGACACCTATCTCAAGATCAAAATCTGTTTAAGCTCACAGAGGTTGCTAAGACTAAGGCATAAGAAAGTGATGATTACTCTCCAGCTATGTTTTATAAATACCACTGTGCATGAACTTTATTTTCTGATTTGTGTTAAAATGTATAACAGGTCTCTCAGGGCCAGATTCTGTTTCCACTTGCTATTACATTATGGTGTTATGCTCCTATTTAGGTAAATACTATTTACAATGGTATTTGCAGTAACAAGGGACCCCAAAGATAGTTTGTAGAAATGCTGGAAGGATTTTTGTGGCTATACATATGTGTACATGTCTATTTGTGTTTGCTCAATTGCAGCTGCCCAGAATCCAGATTACATAGTCAGTTGGTATATCAATTATTTCATTAGTGTTCTAGCATTACCCTAAAATAAAAAAATAAAGAAAATAATTCTTGTTCACAATCAAAACAGATGATGCATGCATGATGATACAGGCCAGACTGATGCATCTGAAGCAAAACAACCTTGCTTTTTGTAGCAATATAAAACATTAATACAATTTACATTAAAAGGACTCTTCAAAGTGACTTCTGAACGCTGACAGCTTCCCTGATGAGACCTCACCATATTGCTGCATCTTCCTCAGTGGCTTAAATTATTCTTTAATCAGATCTCAGCAAAGAATTTCTTTGATGTTACACATATGCAAAAACAGGCAAATTTACAAAAAGACAAATCACCAGCCTCCATAAAGAGCATAATGTTTTCTTGTGACCTCTGATCAGTAGCAATGTCTATTGATTTTACTTTACTGAGAGAATTTCACAGTCAATATTTAAGTCTCAAGCACGGTGCCTAGCTGTCAATGACCAGATGATCACATTAACTTGAGGTGGTGGCACACCAGCACTAATATATCCACTTACAAAAGCCTTACTATCTTTTATCGGAAGAGCTTTGGATGTTGAGTTGAATTCATGGGACTTGGATGCTCAGATGGTCACAAAACATGAATTAATGAGTGAATGGTATAGGCACTACTAAAGCTAAAAAAAAATTATATAATATATAAGCATATATATTATAAGTAAGATCTCTGTACATTATTTCAAAGTGTTTGTCCATCTTTGCTCTTTACCATCAACACTAACGAAACACTTCCTCCTCCTCCTAGTCTTTAGCTTCCCACAGCACAAATAAACTTAGTGTAAAAACAGTTTATGAGAAAGCACTCTCAACAGCACTGCTGCTGTGTTTGTCCAGGTTAGCACAGGCACATTAGAAGGAAAAAATCCAGGGCCACTGCCAGGGTAGAACTCAGGTCTTCAAGAGGGCAGATCAAAATCTAGGCAAGTACTTTGTGATGTGTCTATCCCGAGTTGTTCAGAGACAGTAGATGCTTGGAAAACAATGGAACTAAGGCAATGGCAAGTAAGAGGCTCCCTGGGTCACAGTGTGAAGCACGTGGCCTAAGCCACATTATATACTTCCAAACTGCTAAGCAGAAAACTTCAACACTGTGTCCAAGGCCCTGCAAATCCTGGCAGTGACCCTGACAGAAAATGTAAATATGTTACAACGAAAGCACACAAAGCACAGAACGGAGCTGTGTGTCTCAGCAACCTAACATGCCATTGTGCAGATCTGAATTAGCATACCGATCCCAAGTATCTTTCCCAGTTTTGCAAATTAAGGCCACTTGTTCATTTTGGAACCTGAATGTCAATAGAAGAAAAGAAATCATGTTTCTGTCACAGTGCTGAGATAGTTCACAGCCACATCTATATGTGTTAGAATCATTTCAAACTCATAATTAATTCTCAAATTCAAATCCATTTAGATTATTTCAACTGAACCAGAATGGAATATTAAGCATCAGAATTGAAATCTAGATTTCTTTGGAAATCAACTGGAGTTTCACTTTGTGGGAGACAACATTTCACCCACTGAGCAAACCACAGTGTAAGGTGAGAAGAGAATCCCCATGCAAGGAGCTGATACCTTGCTATTTCAGATACTGATGCATTTATACACAAATGCTTGCAGAGCAACTACTGACTCACTCTGTCCTGTTCCTCTGAATTTAACATGGCTGAGACAACCAAATGCCATCCACCTGAAAATACATTTTTAAGTGGAAAAGAGGAATGATTTCCTAATATATCTCATAGCGGTTATATAACAAACTACAGTAAATGCAATTTCCAAGTAAAACATTCTGCTGGTACCCAGATCTGCACTTGAGTTAAAGATGGTGGACCATCTCTGTGTGGGCTATAACAGAACAATTAATTCAAGTTTCCATTGACCATAACAGGGCCCGTATTTCCCTAAAATTCAATAGAAAATGTGTGATTATCTACAGAATTTGAAATATATATGAAAGATTTCAGTTCCAAAAAAATCACCATAAAATCCAAGTGCATTTTTGACAGTATATTAACAGACATTTTAAAAGCAATGCAACATCTTACTGTATTACTACATTAGCTTCAACAAATAACGGGGTGGCATTTCATGTAATTGGGTCTGAATGCTGCTCACACAAAAGCAGATTGCACTGCACACTGATTTTTAGCAAATAAATTATTTTGAAAACAAAATATATTCTGAGATTTCCCCTTTGCAGCATGCCAAGATCAATCCAGCAAAGCATATAGGCACATGCTTAATTTTACTCATGTAAGGAATCCTATGGGAATGGCAAATATTATTTACATGCTTCAAGTTAGTGACACATTTTTGTGTTTTCCTGTACTATATGGAGAATTTTGAAGTTGTCTGTAGTAAAAGTTTGGGTTTTCTGATCTAACAATGCTTTCTTACAGACTACAATCAGAAAAGCAACCAAATAACAACCAAATATACACAGCAGTAGCACTTTTTGTTAAGGGCTAAGTTCTCCTTCAGAGGTAATTACTCACTGGTGTATTTGCTCACTCCCCCTGCTTATAAGTGACTACAGTCTGCTCATTTACAAGAGCCCTTCACTTCTCCTGTTGTTAGCACAGAGCCTACCCACTTTATAAGGAATGGTTTTTTTTTCCAAATAGGACTTATAAAAATTGTATTGCTGTGTGCCACATTTTTAATCAACTACGGCTAAAACCTATTGCTTCTTCTTCACCTTGAACTTAATAATCCCCTTTGACATCATGGTCTGCCCAACAGCTGGGACTCCAATACTGTAAACAGGGCAAGTAGGTGAATGGCAGCCTGTGAGCAGTATTTGTACTGCTGCTGTTGGAACATTTTGAGTTTGACTGGGGAACAAACAACAGGACCTTTTAAGCAATGAAGGAATTATCTGCAGTCTTCTTTCTTGTTAACAAATCTGTTCAGGCAGCTTCCCATGAAACTTTAAGCAGCATCCATGGTAAACATCCATCTGATCTACATTGCAGTGTGAGACTTTTGATGCAGGAATGTCTATTTCCTCTCTCTATAACCAAGAGTCAACTGAGATTTCACAATTGTCTTTAAAAAAGTTGTTAATAAATTTATCAGCTTTCAAGCTGATAAATTCCCAATCCAAAAGCAAAGACTTAAACACTGTATATGTCACCCACAGGAGCTTTGGCCTTGCAATAACCAAGTACACTGCTTGACTTCTTCCAAGTTTTCTCTACTGCTAAGGTTTGAATTTGAGCCAAAGCAATTTGTTTTTTCAGTTCATAGACAAAGTCCAAATCCGCATTTTTAAAGCAGTTTTTAGTACAATTTTTCCTGCTTCAGTCATATTTATGTCTTTGATATGTAATGAAAAAATCATATAACTGACATAGAGGAAGTAATAAACTGGATAACCAGTTTTTTTTAATAGAAAAATCATCTACTAACACTAAACAAAAAGTCCCCAAAGGGCACAGAGGAATGCAGCCAATTCTTGTTCTGAAAAGCTTGGTGTCTCTTTATACATACCCTTATCAGTGTCATCAAATCATGACTTTATTCTACGTCTCATTATGTACTGGGTTAAAGATTTGAGTTCTTAAGTCATGTGCAAATGTGAGATTTTTTTTAGTAAGTTTTGAATTTCATAATTGCAGATGTGATTAATAGGACTCAGATGCACTGTAGAGGATTCAAGGTTATTATATGTACATATATATTTTTTAAAGTCTCAATTTGTATTCTCACAGCTGGAAGAGGTAGAATGTGAGCTTTGTGCTGCAGTCATACATTAAGAGTTTTTAAGTCTGTTCTTTTTGTGGATTTTTTTTAATAACGAGAAAAATCAAAGAACTGTAGCATTATACCAGCTACCTCATATCTAGCATTTAACAATGGCACCTCTGACCTTCCCAGCTTCAGCTACATTTAGTTCTTGTTATTTTTCCCCTTGTCCTACCCAGAGAGTAGCAGGGGAAGGACATATAGTCAGAGAAGTACTGATGAACAGCAGAATTCATGTCCAGGCAACTAAAGACAATCAAGTATTCACATGACAGTGATTGAAATGAACAAAAGAGGATGAGTAATGAGAGGGAAAGATGTCTCAAGCATCTTTCTGATTTAACTGGTGTTACAATCAGTGCATGTCTGTGGACAGAGGCAGAGCTGAGGTAAAAGAGGCCACAAGGAGGCTTGCAACCTAAGGTTTCTGTTGAGGGACTGAGTGCTGCTCCTGGAAGCACATTCCACCTCCTCAGGAGAGCAGATGCTCCACAGACACCAACAGCTTTCCAGAGGTCTTACACAGCCAAGCTAGGCTCCTCCCAACTGCCACATATACACCTAGAATTATATCTTGTTAAGATCGTGCTTCTTCTTCTCCTCAAACTGAAGTATCATGGTCACTCTAAGAACAGTTTTAAGAAATGTTTATACGTGTCTTCAATGTATGAGAACTGCATTTCTAGAATTTAATGTGGTCATCCTGGAGCACTGTAGATACTACGTACTAATTAACTTTTAGAAGTCCTTAGTACTCAATGGCTCATGTGAAGAAAGACATCTGAATGGGAAAATTGCAAAGTGGAAGTTCAGTCCAAGTGAGTTTTGCATTAAGTGTGCTAAATGGCTTAAATAGATGTTTGACTGAAAACAGTGAATGGGGTATTCATTTGACAAGGATGCAGAATTACTGGAATTCCTACATATAAGACACATGAATATTTTATGATACTTCTGTGTACGTGACATCAATATTTATGCTGTTTAGCACTTCTTACTGAGATGAGAATGTTAGGGAATTTAGGTGGTTTTTGTTTTAGGTGACTGCTATACAGGAGAACATAACATTTTTATGGGAATTCTATGATGCCTGATCAGTTGGTTCAAGGTTGAGCTCCAATTAAAGCTTAATTGCAGCAGGTAACTTAAACAGTGGCCTAAGGAAAAGCTACAGTAATTCTCAAAACAGACAAAAATACGTTTTACCTAAATACCATTTTTCAGTGCTACAACACAGCCTCCCTTTGGAGGCCAGTTTTGCAGCTACTGTAGGAGACTCAATAACAACAATACTGCATGTCATAGTCTGGACTGAATTTCTTTACATACACTGAAATAAATCCTTCTAGGATAATATGGTCCCATCACCACTAGTATAACGTTACAGCACTTTAATCTGACTTTTGCAAATAGAGAAAACTAGGAGTAACATTTCAAACTTACTTTTTGAACTTGTTTATTATCCCACTTTCATTTTTCTTGATATCATGCACCATCTTTTGAAGCTTCCTGTAAAATGTTAAATAAAGCCAGCATTAAGATTACCATGTAGTTGAATACTCTAGTATAAATTAAGAAAAATACAGGAAATGTAAGCAATAATTTTCCATGCATCAAAAATGCTTTATGTACACACAGTAAGTAGTTCAGTTGCTGAAATTGTTTGTGTATGAAGTTTTCCTCCCTTTTTAACTGAGCTTTTTGGCATGATTTGTGTTCTTCTTCATACAGTTCACTGTAGTTTAAATCATCAGTCTAAACAAATGCATCAAGAAAGAACACAATTGCCTAAGCTAATAGCTTAGAATATTTCAATATTAGCACATTGTTCAGAACTGACTTTACAGCATTCCACAGCAATAATGGGAACCTTTTCCAATTTACGAGTCATTTTTAATCAGTGGATATTTACCTAATTTCCACAGTGCTTGAATATGTAACAGGAGGGGGGGGGAAAACATGACACATTCCCCAGCCTCAGAATCTGAAAAGCCACTGGAGTACCTCCAGCTCTCAGCTGTGAAAACTCATGATCTCAGGACTCCAATTACATGAACTGATATCTGGAATCAAATATAGTTTTTACTCATCAGCTGCACTGACCTCACTGAAAATTTGTAATCAGGTCAATTTAAAGTTAATATCTCATTTTTGTTTTTCAGTCAGCAGGTATCAGTTTTTAATGACTCTTACCTTTCTCATTTAGGGAAAAAAGTCACTGAAATCAAGGCTATTTCAAGGAGCACTGATACAATTTATTGCAAACCCTGGTTTTTATAGTGAAACCTATTAGAAGGCTGAGCATCTTAGAAAAAACTCCTATTTTTTATTTTTTTATTTTTTAGTTTTTCATACAGTTTATGTTTGTCCTGTTACCTAAACTAAAGTATCCTGCATTAGACTGGAGATGAATGTTTCATCTCAGCCAACAAAGAGAAACAAGAAGGACTTTTAAAAATTCAGCTTTCTACTCTTTCCATGATGAATTGTCTATGCCAATCTCATTGTTTTGCCTATCTCATCTTTGAAGCAACATTAGGCTAACAGATGAATGTTAGAATCTTTGCTTACAAAGACAAAGAAAATCAAGGTTTTCTTGCCCTTATTTAAAGCTTTCTTTAAACTTGAAATCATAATATGCAGAAGGTTGAGTAACGAGTTGAGCTTCGGTTAAAAAAAAGAAAAGCTACCTTCCATCTTTGTCTTTGGCAATTGGAGCTCTAAAATATTAAAATAATTTTTTCAAAGGAAATTGGATTTAAAAGATGTCATGTCGCTAATACATAAAGGGTATTCCTAGAGCCTAAATATTTGCGTGACTTTCCTTGAAGAGCAATTCAACCTATTTCCTTTAGATTCTCAACTAATTAAAAAAATTGAGAACTGAAAAGTAATTTACTAACGTATCTGTAACTTTACTTCAGAGCTCACACTTAATTTACCGCAAAAAGATATACTGATAAGTGCTGATATTAAAAATAATA
>PPHD01009641.1:0-20437 GCA_002909625.1 Bambusicola thoracicus | reverse complement strand
AAGATGGTCTCATATACATCTTCAAGAAGGTCCATGTTTTCCTAGATGTTAAGGATCTTTAACAGCAAATGCCCTTTGAAAGCCCTGAAAGCATCCAAAATTCACTGAGTTGGGCTGTTAAACATCTGAGCCTGAAGGAGCAAAGCCACCACCCCATGGCTTTGTAGTGCCTCAGACTGCTGCTAGGCCTCACAGAGCCCCGGAGCAGAGGAAATGCCTCAGCCTATTACACTTCCATCCCCACAGGACAAGGGCATCGTTACATTCCCCTTGGGTAAACTCAGAGATACTGACAGACCTCCTGAAATGAGAATAGTCGTGACTCATGCCAATAACATCAGACAGTGTGGTGGCTACCATCCACCAGTAGGGTGGTAACATCGTGTGGCTGCTCTTCCCCCACTCCCTCCCTGCACCAAAGCAGTGACGTGACACTCAGCCCCATTTCTTGTGAGGACAGGGGAGGGAGGTGGGCTGCTGACTTCCTTCCTGCCTAGGGCTGCACCGTGGTGGGGGGCGATAGGGGAAGGAAGTGGATAGCAGGCTGCTGTTCTGCTGCATGGAGTGGGGGTGGAGGAAAAGGTAATGGTTTGCGAGCCAAGAATATCCAGGTTGGAGAGCAGAAGGCAGGTGATGCTGATCTCCAGATGGGGCTGAGCTCCCTGAGCGTCATGGAGTCAGGTCAGTGGGAACCTTCTGCTCCCAGTACTGCTGAACCATCAGTGATCTGAGCCACAGGTATGGGAAAGTCATGTTGAGAAACCAGTCCAGGCTGGCAGGGCCACCCTGCCAGACCCCTTAAGCAGCAATGGTTGCTTCATTGTGTAATGATGGGAAAGGACAGTAGTCATTTCCACACCCAGTGATGTTTTTATTCATGGTTAGGTATCTATAACCTACCTTGAAACCAACTACTGTTGCCAGATGAACATAACATTTATTATTTTCCATAGACAACCTTTTGCTTCTATGTTGAGCCTTACTGTGAGATGAGCAGAAGTCACTTGTTCTGGTAGAAAGCATGTAGATTCCCAGGAACACAGGTTGTCTTAATTTTATATAATATGGGGAACTCACAAAACACAATGTCCACAAAAACATCAGTGAGAACTGCAAAATAAGTACAATTCCAGTATTCAATTATACTGGAGTCAGAAGGAAAGGAGATAACATCTGGGTCAGGTGAATCCATCAACAAGACTCTCATTCACTCTCACGACAGGTCTTTCCTGTTAAGTAAAACATCTTAAGAGCAAGGATAAGGAAGAAAAGAAAGTGGGTAAAACTGGCAGCAAATGAGAAAAAAGTAAATGCAATTTAAAAAAAAAAAAAAGAAAGATAGTGAGGCCTTGTGATTAAGCAGAGCCTGTCAAAGCTTGGTGAGAGAGACTGAGAACACTTTTTCATTGTTCACATGACTCTTGGTTCAAAAATGAAACACTGGAAACATCTGTGCTCTCTTCTGCCTTATTTAAATCACTTCAGGACAAATCCAGCCCTGTTAGGTGGGTGTAACCTTGTTCAAGCCCGTGGAGTTGCACCTGCTTACACTAAGGCGAAATTTGGCTCGGTTTGAGTCTAGATTAATTCAACATTTGGAAATAAAATTGAGAAGCTTGGCATATTCCAGTATTTCATCTGGAGTCCTACAGCACTTGAGATTAGTTTATCTAGTAGATTTACTGCTTGAAAAATATTTGATGCCGGTATCAACACAGTCCAACATCTCCTTCTCACTACCCCCTCATCCTTCCGCCCTCCTCTCTCCAGTCAAGAGGATCAGACCTGCTCCAGTCCCTCTTGGCCTGTTGCAGCTGGCGGGGAGCTGAGCTGACAACAGCACATCCCTTTTGATCTCCAAAGTACTCTGCAGGAGACAAAGAGGTTGTTCCTGTTGGTACAGCGGGCCAGGCTGTGTCCATCTGCCAGTTTGTGCTCAGCCTGTAAGGATGTGAGTGCCTGGGGATGAGGGACGCTTCCTGCACCAGCATTGCCAGGGACCAAGACAGCAATGTCTAGCATCACTGGGAAGGAGGAAGTCTGGTTTCCTCCCTTAATTGCTAAAGAACTGGTACAGAGGCTTATGTAGGAAAAGAATAATTTCTCCACGTTTTGTTTTGTTTTACTTTTTTCGGCATTGTACATATACCATGCTTCTGTAGGAAACGTAAGGGACAAGTAAAGCCTGAAAATCAGTTAGGATATGAATGAGTATCTTCCAAAGAAAGGAAAGCAAAAGGAAATTTCAAAGATCCTCCCCACCAAACCCACCCATCCAGAAAAGGCCTGAATAAATAGATAGCCTGTGCAACATGTTGGGAAAGTCAACAAACAGGGGCTCCCTCACACAAAGAGGGAAGTGAATTCCTGAATCAAGGACTGTGTCCTGAGAAGACCCTGCCCACAGCCCTAGGAAGAGTAGGATTTCTGCCTCTTAATGCTATTTCTTGTTCAGTTCTCCAACAGAAGTAGTCTTAGAAAACACCATGGAATCAAATTGAATCTAGCTCAACAGAAAAGAGTCATTTGGATTACACTTGGAAATGAGCTGCAAGACAGACCCGTCTTTGCTTTACACATTTCTTAATGTTCGAGCATTGTTCTGTGTGTAGAGATATGTGCATGATACATACAACAGTAGACTTTCAGGGAGAACCAAGTGAGTACGTTGTCATCATCCAGGAAAAAAATAACAAGAAGCATATACTAAGCTGGTAGAGGGTAGGTACTTCTTAGAAGACATGAGAAGCTCACATGGCTCAGCTGGGAAGGCAGCAGTTTCTTGGATTAAATTATCATGAAACACAGAATTGTTGAGGTTGGAAGAAACCTCTGTTCTTGCAGGGACACCCAGAGCAGAGTGCCCAGGCCCATATCTGGGAGGCTGCTGAACATCTCCAGGGAGGAAATTCTCCAACCTCTCTGGGCACATGTGCCATTGCTCAGCCAATACTGCCCTGGTGGCAACTCACAGCCCAGCATCTCTCCACCTTTCAGTCATGGGGCTGTCATTTCAGCCTTGTCCCGTCTAGGCAAGAATGACTGAGCAGCTGCCTTGCCTACGTGGGTCATCAGATGTGTCACCTGAAGGGTCAGCAGGGTGCTTATGCCACCACAGGGCATGCTGTCCCATTATTTCCTTTTTTTAGCTTAATATCCACATGAATATATCAAATAATCCAGGTTCTGTCCAAACGGAAAGATAGAAGCCACTGAAGTGGAGCTTTGTCTGGCTTTCATTAATAGACATGTGTCCATCAGCTCAGGCTATGGAGCAAGACATTCCCACTTCGTTATCTTCTACTGGAAGGAAAACAAGTACATGCTACAGCAGTGTTCCTCATTCTCTCTCTCCAGCCAAATACAAGCTGGTCAAATTATTTACCTCATCTTAGCTTATGTGCTGGTTTTGTTACTAGATGTTTTTACAGAGGCTGTTTTATTAAGCCTTTTTTATTGACCTGAAGACAGAAGCTTATTGATAGGGTTGCCCGTGTCAGGATAAGATTGAATCTACTATTTGTAAATGGTGAGGCTTGGCTTTTCTGAAGGAAACTGTCAACAGTTGCCATGAAAGCAGTTTGAATGAAATAGTTATTTTCCTACAACTGTTTCATGAACAGCAAGGAACTTAATTCCAAACCACAAATAACAACCAGCTTCCCATCCAGTTTCTTCATCAGTTCTCCTGTTTAAAACACACAGGGTTATTTTCCAGGAGCATGAAGATAACAGATCTTGAATCACCAAAGAGTTGCAGAGGAGCAGAAAGAAATCATAGAATCATAGAATGGCCTGGCTTGAAAAAGACCTCAATGATCATTGAGTTTTAACCCCCATGCTATGTGCAGGATCACCAACCACCAGAGCAGGCTGCCCAGAGCCAATGATGGACTACATCACCAAGATGCGGTCAGCAGCAGCTAAGCAACTTTTATTCAAGCAGATATAAATTCCTCATTTGTTGAAAATGCATGAGGATTTTGCTATTCACTTCGAACTGCTATCTGATCCATAAGAATTTGAATCAAACAGGACAAAAAAAAATACCCTAATCTGTCATTTTGGACACCTAGGAGAGCAAGATAAATTAGTGAGCAGAAATGAGGTATTGCATGTTTTTTGGCTCTGCTTGGAATCTTTTGGAAGTGAGGGCTTCTATAAGCACCTCTTCATCTATTTTTGTGCAGGAAACAAGCTTGTTTTTCATTTCTCCTTCAAATGTTTGAAAGTGAGCTTTACCTTCAGGATGTGTGCATTGAGATGAGAAGTTGAGTCTGTCACAGTGTGCCTTTCATGGAAGATGAGCAAGGTTCAGTGAAAAAAAGTTGAAGGACATAAGCACATTGTTAATTCTATGCTGATTCGTACCAGGAAGATAACTTTTGACATCAAGAAATTAAGAAGTACCTCTTCTTACCGTTCATACTATCTTTGATTTTAGTTCCCATCTCATGAACTGCTGGCAAAATCTAACCAGCATAACTCATAACTGTGAAGGTTTGCATCACTCTTCTTTCCAAATATTTAAAATCTAGAGAAGAATTTGCTCATCTTGACTTCTGCTGGCACTTGCGTAGGTCTTGCTATCTACTCAAGTTTAATTTCTCCAAGATGTGAAATAGAGCCACCAGGTTTATCTGGTGGTTGGAGTCCAGGCGCCATTGAAATCAAAGAGACGTTTTTGGTGTACTTTTGGAATTTACCCAGAAAGCAGCAGTGGTTTTGACTTTCACGCAGACTTCAGTGTGACAAACCTGTCCACCTCTACTTGTGGTTCCATGTGCCTGTGTTAGTGGCTGGCTTTGTTTTGACTTTCTATGTCACTTATTTTGTCTCCCATTCAAGGAAAAATAAAATTGCTGATAGATAATACTTCTGTGTGATATAAAGTGTACAGAACAGTGAAAGAAATAAACTAGCAGGGAGGGGGAAATAATTGAGGGCAATTTTATCAGATGTTTTTGACCTGAAGCAATTACAAATGTAAAGTTTACAAGAGCATGCATGATGTTTTTATATGCATATCATATTTTAGATTGGTTTGGGAGAGAAACAGATAAAATCAATTAACTGGTGATGTGGCAGTAATTATGCAAATGGAGCAACTTGACTATAAAACACTTTGAATGGGAGAAGGTAGCTCAATAACAACTAAGCATTAAAAATACGTTTATTGCATCTGTCCTAATACCCTGACATCTCTCCTGCCAAAGTGTGGAAGGAATGGATATTGTGTAACAAAATTTAAACCATATAAAGAAACAGATAAAGGTCATAAATAACTAGTCCTTATAAAAATCATGTCTTTAGTTCTCTACTGTGTCTTTCTTACAGTTTTGTTCAGTCTTGGGCAAAGTTCAGTTTTATGAGACCAACCTAATGCAGCAAACACACCTTTGCTCTGCTGCTTTACTGCGGTGTTAATGGTTCGTTTGCCTTTGGGGGTAGGGAAAGGTAAGTGCTGCTGTTCCAGCCTTTTCCTTATGCTGTTCAAATGAGCACTGTGGGGTTAGATTAGTTCATCAAATAACCCCATGTATTATTCTCAATTGTAAAATCAGCTATGATAGCAAGCAACAGAAGTATATCCTGCTCCACAGGCCCAGTATTTTTGCTGCTGCCTGGAACACAAGTGATGCAGACTGGTGGATGCTTGAGAAAGAGGCAATGAAAAAAATGATGCACATTTTCATCTTGATCCCAAAGGAAGCTTGAACAAAAGTACTGTCTGTTCAGTTCTTTCTTCTTGTCACTTGTTTTCCTGTGTTCAAGTTGTTTTGACTCTACGCCACACCATATGTGCTTCCATATGTTATCACTACCCTAAACAAACTCAACCCCAGTCTGCAGTGCATGCACCAAATCCCCACAGTCCTTCCAGTCTTCCTTAGTATCAGTTATGTACTAGTAGCATTCCCCTTGGCAAGGAAGGTCTGGGCAGCACTGAGTTCAGCACGTCCCTGGCTGATCTGCAATACCCATAGTCAGACTGTTACTCCATTTCTATGGGCTGACTTTATAGACTTTTACCCCAGTCTTCCAGGTCAGGCAGCTGGTCGGAGCCTGAGGTATCTGTCTCCACCCTTTAGCTGAGAGCTTGGGCTGTCTTGGGAAACCAGGGAGCAGGCACGAAAGAGCAGTAATCTGAGCCCAGATTAGTCCTTACTGTAGGTTTTGGATGTAGGTGAAGAATTCTCCCATACCTAGAAAATCTGACATGTTAATCCAGAAGCAGTCACAGTATTAATTTTAGCAAAACAATACAGATTGGTAAGTGGTAATCCCCAAAGACCTCCAAGCATGGCACACAACAGGGAGAGAGGGGAGAGCACCTCCACACACACACATACAAACACACACTCCTCCCTAACCAGAGCTATCAAGATTTCCTGGAGAAATCCTCTGCTTCCAGCTAGTATTTTGTCCAAGCAGTTTGAACTTTCTTCACCTCAGCTATGGCAGGCCCTTGGCTGAGTGCTACCCCCAGCAGTGATCCCAGTGCCACCAAGCAAGCCCATGTGTGGGTGTGATCATTGTCATTGTGCCTGACACTTCTGGGTGTCCCAGAGAAACTTGTCATGCCCAATGATGCCAGTTCTGCAGCACAGTTTCCTTCTGGAGAAAACTGCTCCTCTCCATCATCTGTTGACTGACCCTCCAAGCTGAAGATGGCCTTTGTTAGTACCCTCTGGAGGATGAAATAATTGTGCATAAAAAGCAACTGTGCTTTTCTCACATACCGATAAGCAGCTTTGCACTGCAATGAATATCAGCACAGTGTGAACAGCATTCTGTTAGAGAACACAGGTTTAGAGATGTTAGAGTCTTTTGTGAAGATAGGACAGTAGTTTATCAGAAGTGGCTTGAAGAGCGCAGATAGGGATGGGTATATCTGCAGTATCTTCCAAAAGATGACCTAGGGACCATCAAATTAAACTATTAGGAACTGGGTTCACAGCTGGGCAAAGGAGACTCATAAAACCATTTCAGGTGGGAGAGATCCTTAAAGGCCATCTACTCCAACTCCTCTGCAATGAGCAGGGACACCTGCAGCTACATCAGGGTGCTCAGAGCCCCATCCGCCTGATCTGGAATGTCTCAAGGGATGGGGCTTCCACCTCTTCTCTTGGCAAGGGAGATGTCTCTTCTTGCAGCTCCTTGCCAGAGGTCACTGTGGATGCACACAATTGACATGGGATCAGGGGGAGAAAGGAGGAGCCCTGGATGAGGAATCCATTGCGAGCTGCTACACTTAAACAAACTGCAGAGGCTTAGGAAGGTCCCAACAGCTACAAGCTGAAAATGGTCAGAGAGTGGGAGGGACTTAAAGGAAAATGTTACACATACTTGCCCTGTTCTCACGCTCCCGGAGACATCTTTTTGTAGCCAGATTTAAGACACAAAATATTGGGCTAGGAGATCCTTGGTCTGAACCAGTGCACTCACACTGATGTTTCCCCTCCGGACAATTAGACTGCTGAAACCTTTTCACCATGCCCCAGTAGGGCATAATAAAAATAAAAATAAATAGAAAATAGAAAAGGGACATTACATATACATTTTACTCTCTCAGGCAGAAAGTTCCTCCCACCCCCATTATTTCACAACAAGTAGTTACAGAGACTGAAACTATCTGGAACTGAGACTGAAGAGGTGAAGGTGAGAAATCTCAGCTGCTCTCAGCAGTGCTATAAGACAAGAAATGGTTACGCTCATATAGTCTGATGGTTATCATGAAATCAACAGGTGTTGATTTCTCCCATATGTAGGAACTGTGATTTTCATCCCGTATAGCAAGATCAGTAGGTTATCAAACAGCAAACACCATGCCATGACATGTGAAGGTCTATCTGCTCTGGGAAACCAGGAGCTCCTGCCTTGAGCAGCTTTCATCATTACTCCGATCACACACTTTTTTATTGTCATTTGATTGCTGTGCAAGGTTCTGTCACAGATGTGGACAGCCGCAGTGGTACCGAGGCTCCCATAAAGACAGGAGAGTGCTGCTCCTGAATGAGATGAACAGGACTTGGTGAGGCTGTGTTTTCTAACCTTAGTATTTTCACCCGCATTTCGTTCAGTGTCCATTTGGGCTAACACAGAACTACCAGGAGATGGGAAAGGCGTATTTACACACTTACACCAGTAGTCTGCATATGCAAGACAGTCCTTCAACACAGGACACATCAGACACCAAGGTAAAGGCAACATTTCAGCCCATGTTCTGCAACTAGACCAAATAGAGGCACAATTCCCACTGGGGTCATTTAGCACTTACAGGTAAGCAGTAGGCAAGTGAGAAAAAAGTGTCAATTTCCGATTTCAGAGCAATGCCTAAACCTGGTACAGCAGAAACAATAGACTGGTTCCCAAGAGAACATCCGGTGTATTTATTTTACTGAAACATATGGATGTGTGACAATCAAAAGCAGATGTTCATTAACAGGCAGAGGTGTAGGTAGGTTTCCAAGGTATGAAGCATGAGGAGGGCAAAGAGGTGAAACATTCAGTCTCCTGCCTTGAACTTGAATTTGTTGAGTCTCTTACAACAGTTTTCAACAAGGTTTTTCAATTTCCATGTTTTTAAGTAACAGCCATGAAGATGCTGCTAGCCTTGTAGAAACAAATCCTTTGGACATTGTTTCTGTTCCAGGGCTTTTCCCCTTCGTTTGCTTTTATCTGGGATCCAGAACCAGATTTGAAATTTGCTGTCAAAAGATGTGCAGAGCTGAGAGACATCTTTTACAAACCCACTACAACCTTCAGTCTGGAACTGAGTTCCTTCAGAGCCTGTGCACTCAGATCCCATGTTTGGTACAGAGGGATCCTTCTGGATGTGTTACTCCTTATACAGCTCTTTTGTGTTTCCTAACATTTGGAAACTCCCTTGCTGGAGGTGAGTGATGTTGCACCAAACCAGGGCAACCTTATTTCAAGCAGGAACTGTCAGCAAGATCAGTGCAAGGTCAGTTGCCCTGGTTGCTCATTTCAGGAAACTCCTCCTCCTACAGACAAGCTTATGCTAAACTAACTCCAGAGATACAAGGGCTGCAGCATTCTTCCATTCGCTGGCGCCATGAAAGCTGGCAAAAAATGCCATGGCAGCAGATGTTAGCAGCCTGCCAGACCAAATCAAACCCCATTCTCCTCTGTACAAGAACAACTCCAAGATAACTTTGTAGTTGGCTGACTTTCTCCTTCCAAACAGTGCAGTGGAGTAACAGCACAAGAAAGCCTCAGGAGTGTTTCTGCCAAGGAAAATGAGTGATGGGACCTCTAACTGCATTCAACACATAGGCAAAAGAATTATTTTTATCTACTGACCTTGAACTTGCTTAGAAGACCTTTTTTTTTCTTTTTTAATTTTTATTTTCATCTAGAAGTACATCTGAACTACAGTTCCAAAGCAAACTGAGGTCTATGCATTGCAGATCAGCCACCTGAATGTTTTAAAAAACAAAAGCCAGGTAAAAGAAATAGGGTGGGCTTTGAAATTCCATGGCACTCTGCCTTAATTTGCCTGTGTCAAATAGCCTGAGACATCTCCGACCACCTATCTGTGTGGTTCATGCTCTCAGAACACATTTGATACCAGACCAAGATGGTTTGTTGCCCACTAAGCTACATAATCTACAAGTTACTCTTGTTGGAAATGCTCATAAACTAGCCTTGCAACCAGCTCTGCAGGGAATGGGACTGTACTCCTCAGCTGCTGCATTTTAGAGAAAATGCTCACCATATCAGAAACACAGAATTGTAGGGGTTGGAAGGCACCACTGGAGATCATTCAGTCCAACCCCTCGCTAAAGCAGGCTCCCTACAGCATGTTACACAGGAAAGATTCAGGCAGGTCTTGAATACCTCCAGAGAAGGGGACATCACAGCCTCCCTGGGCAGCCTGTTCCAGCAGTTTGTTACCCTCAAAGTCAAGAAGTTCTTCCTCATGTTCATGTAGAACCTCCTGTGTTGCAGTTTGTCTCCATTGCCACTTGTTCTGTTGCTGGGCACCACTGAAAAGAGCCTTTCCTCATAACTGAGATGCTCCAGGCCCCTCAACATCTTTGTAGCCCTTCGTGGGACTGTCCAAAAGTTGCCTGTCTTTCTTGAATTGAGGAGCCCAGAATTGGACACAGTACTCCAGGTGTGGCCTCAGCAGAGCAGAGTGTTGCAAGAATCTTCCAGCTATGAAATTATGTGGCACACAACACATCTGACTTAAAATGTTGTCTATTTGAAGCAGAAATGAATAATCAGAGGTCAAAGGCTGAGCCCTGCTTCTTCTCTTGACAGTAATCAGGAGCTGGATGTCAGTGAGCACTCCTGGGTCGCTTCTTCCCTGAGAAGAAGGTGACAGAAAGGTGCTTGAGGACAGCCTAGAGGGGCTCAGGTGAGTCATGGAGCAACCCAGTGACTATCTAAGCTCAGAAAAGTATTTTGGAAATGTCAGGGAGCTGTGAGCACGTAAGTTGTGTGTTTGCACCAGGCACAGATCTCACGTCCACGTATAGACCATATAGTGGCATATAGACCTATAGTCCACTTCTATGAGGGACAAAGGAGCTGAAGTGTCTGCAGCCCATCCGTGCTCTGCATCCACTGGCTAGTCCCTGCTGCAGATTGTGTGAGATGAGGATAACAAAGCTAGAACAGGTATTTGACACCACAAACCTCATTTCACCGGGTAATGAACAGTCACACAGGGCAGTCTTTATTCCCCAGGCTCAGCATTCAGAGCAAACAGGCTGCTGTAATCTTTAGCAAATACATTTTTGCTTGCACAATAAATCTGTTCAAAAAAATCACACAATTCCATTCAAACCAGTCACTAAAGAGTCACGTGTTGGGGCCTATCTCTGCTTTGTGCTGACACTGCATAGGCAGAGGATCACGTGCCTTCATAAAAAAAATATCCCCAGACTTAAGGCAGGGCTTGGCTCAGGGTCACAAAAGACTCATCCACATTTCATATTGTGTCTTATCTTCTTTCTTCACCAGCTAGTCTTGAAGTATGCCACTTCCATGCAAGCAGACAGGCACACATCCCAAATACACATCAGGTGGCTATATATCTGCTGGGAGATGAAATGGATCAGGGAACAGTTGAAGGAGGAGTGCTCCAGCCAATCTCTCTTACCCTCAGAGTAGGGGCAACAATGCAAGCTGGGCACGGTCCCTGGCCCATGCTTGTACCCTGATTCTTTCTAGGGGACAGTTGGTGGTCCTGGCCACAACCATGCCTAGAAGTCACCAGTATGAGCTGTCACACATCATTGCCAAGACCCTTGCCCACCAGTTGGGACATCACCTGCGGCCTGGAAGACACAAGATAAAATAGCACCTGTGGACTTCTGACAAATTATTGGGTCTTGTCTCTCTTGATCCATAAAATGAATAACAATCCCCACTGTATTTCTCATTGGTGGTGGGAGGATGGAACATTTTCTTGCTTGGAAATTAATGGGAAAGCCTGTGAGAACTCTAGTTGTACAGCTGGGTTTATACCATTGCACCTGAGAGTCATCATTTCAGCAGAGGGCAAATACTGACTTAGTGAGTCTGCTAACACAAATAACACGAAGAAGATCCATGATCAAAATCAAATAGAAAAAATTGAATTTTGGCCACTGCTTTAAATGAAGACAGTTGTCTACATTGAAAATAGGCGTATTTGAGATAAATTGGACCATACACCTCTAAAATAGAGTTAAACATATGTTTAACATATTCTGAAATCAAGTGTTTCACATTATTGATTTTTTTTTCCTTCTTTCATTTGTGTGAGTGAAGGATGATCATTCATTCCATTTTTTTATGGCCTATTTATTATTGTTACCTGGAATTACACCACTACCTGAAATACAGTAAGGAGAGGCTACCACTTGCTTATGCTGGCTAACACAATACGTGAAATGGAAAAAAAACCAATAATAATCAGGCAGTATTTTGTACAGTGCTGTGGATTTAAAGAAGACAGTCGTATGGCTGGGAAGAAAGAAAACAACAAAATCCACCAAGACAGAACAGAGAAGGAGAAAGAAGAAAAAGGTAGAGGGAGGAGAAGAGAGGAAAGAAAGCAAACAAGAAGATGGAAAGCTCATACTAAAGTTCTCCTGTTCGGTCATGCACCCTTGTGCCAGTACGGCATTTATAAGCTTGATGGATGAGAAGCGCTCCCAATTTTCAGAGTTCATTACTGAAGACAAAGCTTTAAATGCATAGCTTATGTACAGTTCTTCCAATCTACCTGGCCTTTCCCTTACAGATAGAGTAGATCTCCATTAAAAACCTTAAAGTTGTACACCGTCTGTGTTGTCCAGCCAGGGGCTATGTTTCCACCTTCAGGAAAGGTATAAGTCAAGAGAACGGCGATGGGAAAACGTTGCTTTCTGAAGTGCTCACCTCCCCACCAGAGCTTCACTGCTAGGTTGGGTAGGTTACACAGGTGAAGGCTCTCTTTGAAACTCCTGTGTAAGACTTTTCTTAGAAGAAGCTTCTGTGGCGCTGCCACGCTTTTTGAAAAGGCTTTTAAATGGAAGACTTTCAAACTCATCTACTTCACGGCCATGGGAAGCCATAAATGCAAGCCTACATCCTCCACTGCCCTCGGTTCCCAAAAGTGCAGTGATACTGCGAGATGGAGAATGCTCAACACCAGGTGAGGGTCAGCTGCAAAATATCTATTTTTCCACGTGGAAAAGTTAACTGGAAAGACAGTTAAAGAACAACATTCCATGACGTCAGTGGAGTTTATGACATGCCCTTTAATTACTCTTACCAGTAAATCAGTGTGTGCACTTTAGTACAGCAGAGTAGGGCATACTTCAAAGGAAATAACAGTACTGTTGATTAGGTAATGAATATGCTATCAGAGAACTCAAGGAGATTTTTCACTGTATTACTTACTTTAAAGAATAACACTAATTAAAGACATATTACGTGCCTCAGGTCCACTGCTGATTTTCTGAAACAATGAAACTCTCACATGAATTTTTAAATTATCTGCTCTGTACTTATTAACAGAAGGATGCTGTCTTGTCCTCTGGCTTACACAATGAATTCTCAGGAGCCCAACGATACGCACAGAACAGAGAAATTAATCTAACCATATCTGTGGTTAGTAAATAATCCCTGTTCTTCAGATGGCCAAAGAAGCCTCCTCCTCTCCCTCTCCTCTCTGCCCATGCCTTCTGCTTGAAGCAGCAGAAAGGCACAGAGGTATTTGCCAAGCCCCACTCTCTCCCTAGCTGCAGCTGGGAACTTGGACTGTGTGCCTCAGGCCAGTACCTGCAATTGGCTTGCAAGTAGTATAATTTATTTAGTGTAAGTCAGGATTATCTCCACAGTGGTCATTGTTATTCTATCCCTATCTCTGGTGCAAAGGGCAAAATCAGGACCTGTATTTTCCGCTGCTATAAAAAATATCTGCCTGGGAGTAATGATATATTCCCATTGCCTTCTATTGCAATGCATTTATTAGTGGAGCTCCATCCAGTCATGACTGCCTTGCCTCCTTCCCACCTGCACTATGTAGGTAGAATATGCTCATGTTTTGTGCATTGGTTCTCCTCTAAACAGGCCAGTTCTGTCCAGAAGAGAGTTGCTGGGACCAAAATACAAGCTCTCTCAGCAGCACCACAGGTAGGCATGGCTCTCCCACACCACAGTCAAATTGGAGGAGATGGGTGCACTGCCCAGTGCCTCAGCAGTGAAGGGTCACTGTGCCCCCCAGGTACGGTTGATAGCCTGGGCTTCTGGTGGCCAAGACCCCCTGGCAGCTGATGACTCCCTGAAACACAGACTATCCCACTCAAACCACTTGGAGAAGTTAGAGGAGGCCTAGCCTGAATTCCTCTGTGTTTTACGAGGCTCCTCCCAGCGGCTCTGTTTTGATGTAGGTGGCTGCCAGAAGTGGTCTCAATAATTACAAGGGTATCAAGCACGTACTCCTTACCTTTGTAGCTAACATTGAAGCTGACAGCTTGCTGCTTCCTATATGCTTGCCTGCTTTAGCATACTGTAATTTAGGCTCCTGTCTTTTAAAGGTCCTTATAAACCAGTGTTAACCTCTGCCACAGGCCTGTGCTCCTGACTGCATGGAGCAAGAACATGCTGGGGCCAGGGGTGTCACGGGAAGCCTCTCAACCAAGAGACAAGGCCAAAACTTTGCAAGGACTGAAACCTCAGAGTTAACATTTCACTCACATAGGTGTCCTCATGGCTGAAGTGCATTAAATCATGAGAGAAGCATGCTGACCACCTTCTAGGTTGTCTGGGTCAGGAAAGCAGAGCGTACATAAACATCACACACACCTTGGTACATAACAGGTGTGAAATACGAGCTCCTCTCAGCTTCACCCGCATTTTTTTTTCTATGTGGCTCATTTCAGAAGTGCTAATCCTTTGCTTTAGATAAGAAATGGTTTTGCAGTGTGATAGATTTGACCCTACCACTCAGTCCTGAGACAAGCACCTATCTACTTGCACAAGGCCAACTGGACACGCATTAAAGGCAGAGGGACCGGGACTGATTCATGCTGCAGAACGGATACAGCACACAGCTGTTGGTGCCTGTCCACTTCCTCCTGATGAGCTCAGCCACAGAGAACTGTTAAGATCAGTGCCCTGCTTAGTGAGCCTGAGTCTGCTGGGATCCATATGTGAAGTTCCTTGTTGAAAACTGATCGTGGAGACTTAGAAAGACAAGCTGTTTTTCCTGAAATTCCTGCTTATACAAAGCTTCTATTTAGTCCCAGGAATTTTATCACTACTCTGAGCAAAGCCTGGAATGGGACAATAAAGTGGGAGCTCTACTGGCATCCTTCTATCTACTGCACAGATAATCCTAACAATACTCTGGGAGAAATCACACTTTTTAATCTTCTGCTAAAGCTAAATTGCACAGACAGCATAATTTCTCCACACCTATGCTGATTGTAGCCAGTATGTAACATAAAACCTTGAAGAAATCCCTTCATGGTTGCAATGAAGAATAAATGTTTTGCCAGTCCATCTTTTGAGCAATTGTTGTTGTTTTCCATGAGATGAAATAGAAATACTAATTTCCAGGCTCGGGGTTCTAACCTTTAATTGATAAAAGGCAAGTCAAAGTTTCTGGAAACGACAGGACATCACTGTGTTATAAGGAAGGATAGGACAAGGGGAAATGGCTTCCAACTAAAAGAGGAGATATTTAGACTGAATATAAGGAAAAAAAATTAAAATGAGGGTGGTGAGGTACAGGAGCAGGTTGCCCAGAGAGGTGGTGGATGCCTGGAGTCACTCAGGATCAGGCCAGACAGGGCTCTGAGCAACCTGATTGAGCTGCAGGTGTTGTTCATTGCAGGGGGGTTGGACCAGATGACCTTTAAGGGCCCCTTCCAACTCAAACGATTCTATGATTCCATGACTATTGCTGTCTTCAGAAGCCTGTTCCAGGCTCGGTGAAATGTTCCTTATGGTTTAAAATAAAATAAAATAAAATTAACCTTGTGACACAACTTATTTTGTGAAGAACAGAGTGTCCAAACCATGCAAACCTGAGGCAGACCCAGCCCTGGTATAGTCAGTGCTGGGAGTTGTGCCTGCCCAGGCCTCACTGGCACTCCTCCATTCCACTGCTCTGGAAATGTGGCCCTGCCTGTGTGTTAGACCATAGAGTATTTTCAGATCTTATTTGAGTATATTTGAAACACAGCCTTTTCTTCTGTGAAACTTAGGATGTATTTAATAGGAAACAATAAAGATGCAGAGCAGTATTGGAGAGGAAGGAGGATGTTTTAGGTAGGCAAAAAGTAATTACTTACACTGAAAGTGGGTCAAGACACCACAGCGTTTACCACCACTCACAGGAAAAGTGCTATAGGGTTTTTCATAATGACAAAAATTCAAGCTCTCAGCATTGGGTCTCATCCCGAAAAATAATACAGCTTCAGGCCAAATGGGAACTAATCTGGCCCATAAATCACAAAGCAGCAAATGTAACCTACTTAGTCCTGAGCTCAGTCACTTTTGGTCAGCTAAACTCAGTCTTTCAGACAATTTTGTTGCAAAGACATCGGGAGATTGAGTACTTGTTTTCTTCTCTTGCCATCATCCCATCACTAATAAGGTTCATTGTTTCAGTTGAGGTTAATTTCTCACCTGAACTTATCTGGCTTCACCTTCTGACCACTGGAGGAAGACCACTGTTTTCCTCTGCACGATCAAAGCCCTTTCAGTACCAAGATTTTCCTTCCCAGAAAGGGACTCACTAGACCAGTCACCTTTTAGTCTTTTGGATAGTTTCAGCAGACTGTGGTCGTGAAATTTGTCAAGGACAGACAATTTCTCCAGTTCCTAAATCATTTCTGTGGCTCTTTTCCCTGACACTCTCCAAATTCCAACATCCTTTTCAAGTATGGATGCCAGCTCCAAATGCAGTATCCCAAATTACCTCCTTACCTCTACTCAGTATCCCAGTCTATTTCAGGGAATGTATTAGCACTTTTGCACAGTGCATTGTTCTGACAGCTCTTGTTTGGCTGCGCACCCACCAGGGCACTTGAATTCTCCACCCCCTACCTATTATAGCAAATTTCATCGGATATCTTTAAGGAAAGAAGGTAAGAAGTGATTTAAAAACACATTACACACATGTAACAAAGACCTCAAAGCCTTTTGCAACATGTGGAGCAGAGGCGTCTTGGAATTGCCCCTCAAGACCTCAGTTTCTTTCTCCCGTGGCCCACTGCAATAACCCTTGCCCTATATTTTAATATTGATTTCAGTATGTTTGACACAACCCTGGAATCTCCAATGTATACAAATTTAGGAAGTGAAGGATCTGTGAGGAATGAAGTTCAGGACAGCTGGAAAAGGAAGATCTGGAGCTGCAAGCACTCAGGAGGAGCTGGAGTCCATTTTGGGTTTCTACATCCCGTGTTCAGCTCAGGCTCTTGGTAGAAGGGACAGAGTGTAACTCATAAAGCTTATATTCTCTTGGAAAGAATGAGAATTGGCATTATTTTTACGCAGAACAGTGAATTACCCAAGTTCTATAATAGCAAATATTGCAGGACTGACACATGGCTCTGTCTAGTTTTGCAGCAAGAAAACCAAACCAAAGCAGCTGCTTTAGCTCCTCACTTCACACCAGGTCCTTGTCCTCTGATTGCTCACAAGTAACAAAACACCTCCAAGTCGCCGCAAGGCCTGTTTGTCTGTGCTTCATCCAGTTCACCAAAGCAAGCCCAGCAGTTGTTTCAAACTCATCTACCTCCTCAGCACACATCTCAGTATGTGCTATCAGTGCCACAGCGTTATTTGGTGTGAGCCCAAAGAAGATGCCTCAAGTCACTGGCCATTTAATTTTGGCTGTTTCAAGGGGAAAGATGCTATCGTAACATATAACTGTATGCTTTTTGTTTTGTTTTGTTCAGAATGTCAACTCTGAGGCTTCATCTTGGCACTAGAGAGCTGCTCTGCGGTCAGTTTGGCTTGTTCAGTCTCACTAGTAATTGAGACTTGCAGCCGAACTCTCTTTGTTCTTTCCCAGCCCATCCCAGGGGCTGTCACTGAAGAAAAACAGGGATATGTAAGGAAAGCATCTGGCCGGGCCGTCTATCAGTATCAGTGCTATTGATGATGTATGAGCCAGAGCAAAATCCAGCTCACACACCCAGAGCTGGGCTGGCTTTTTGGAACTGAAAAGCAAAATAAAAATATATATATTAATAACGATTTTTTGAAAAGACAAACCTTTATTTTGTCAAGCAGCTTCAGCAGTATGTACATTTGGAGACTGGTTTTGGAGAGTAGGAAGGTCCTGTTGTAGAGCTCTGATAGAATTCTTAGATTTTTTCTGTGTAAAACCATAACAGAACCTGGCTTTGAGCTCCTCAGCATCTATAGAGTAAGGCAACGTGGTACTGCATCGCTCCTACCTATTGCAGAGGGACAAAAACCTGCCTCTGGTTCAAGGAGGCAGAGTATTTAATTCTTGATGATCTTGCTGATAAAAACAGGAAAAACCTTCCCTATGAAAAGTTTTTTGTTTTTTTGTTTCTTCTTGTTTTTCCCTTTCTTTCCCCCCCTCACATCTTTTTATGCCTTGCAAGACTTATTACCTGTGAGAACCATCCTAAGTCACACCCTGGGTAAAGGTGGTACTGAGAAAGCAGAAGAGCTTCCTAGGAACCCTCTTAAATGATGCCATGATGTTTCAAAGCTACACAACATCCATAGGCTGCTGGCAAGAGTGTCAGCAGCCAGCTGAGTTTACTGCTGGGTCAGCAGCTCCAAATTAGGATGTGCTGGTCTGAACTCCCTGCTTTAGGATAACTCCAGGGTTGGGCTGCACCACCACATAAACCCCCAGGGCACGATGAACTGAAGTGGTCCAGCACCATGACAGTCACCTTGGGTCTGCTGAGCTGGTCTGGAACAGATCAAACCCCAGGAGAGGCTGTTGGACTGTTTGCAAGAAGCTGCTCTCTGAGGCCTGTGCTGCTGTGTCCATCCCTTGGTCCTCACATCAGCCCTGGGATTACAGAGGCAGCCTCAGCCCTCTGGGTTTTACAGGCTGAAAAACAAGCAGGCAGGGTCTCAGCCGGTGCACAGCAGCATAACTTCACTGCAAGCAGAAGAGCTGTCCCACTTCACCCCAAATGGATCTCGTTCTGAGGAAGGTGAAGAGATGCTTTGCAGCCACCCACGGGGTGATGGCAGTCAGCATCCCTGTCCAGCAGCACTGCCAGCATAGCTGGAAAACACACAAAGCATAAAGTCTTGCTCCCAGCAGCAAAGCAATGCAGAGGACTGGTCCTCAAACCCAGACAGAAGTTTTCTATTCCCCTCAGCAGCTACAAACCGACATCTTCCCTTTTTCAGCGCCTTCAGCTGTAGGTGCCCTTCAGACTTCGCCACCAGAGGATGCCAGCAGACAGGCAAGGGCTCTGCCTCACCGTTCGCTGATTTTTACATGCACAGGAGATCTGCCTTCCACACATTAGCTACTGCCAAGCAAAACGTGGTGGTCCTCACAAGGTGTTTAAGCAGAAATACAACTTGTGTGCACAAGAGACGCCCATGATGGGAGGCGCAGGACCCGTTGTACATACCGCTAGGAGGCGTACAGAGGGGAGCTTGAAAAATGCCCCTCATGGCACAGACTTAGCTAGGCAGAGTGGACATTTTGACTTAAGAACAACATTGAAGCCATCAGATGCGGTGCCTGCATCCGTAGCTTTTAATACAGATTAACTGCTGTGGCCGAGACAAAGGAGAAGGCACGGTGTACAGAAAAAAAAAAGATGATACCCTTTTATTTGTAGAGCTCTGACGAAACAGCCTCCCAAATGCCATCCCATTTAAAAAACAATGGAAATCAACCTAACGATGTGTCGGTCACACTATACAGATCGCATCCTCAACTTCAAAGATGCCTAAATATCTTACGGAGTATTTACACGTGTATCGGTTAGGTAGTAAAGTTTCATTGCAATATGTTTCTTTCCAGTACGTACTCCTTCAAATGGCAAAAACAAAAAAAAAAAATAACCAACCTGGGGATGCATTTGCTTTTTTTTGTACAAAACCGAGGAGCAAACAGCTAGGGCAATTTTCCTGAGAGAAGGCTTGTTCTTTGAGACTCCCGCTTCAGCAACTGGAAATGCAGAAAGTGGATGGGTTTCGTTGCACTACAAAGCCTAAGGATGCCTAGTTAAGTTTTTCTTTTAAATTATTTTACGTACCATTTAAGTTAAAATGTTTACATTCATTCATTCGTATAAAAACCGTTGTTAAATCTTATGCAAATGATTTAACACTGATTGCTGCAACGCAAATTGCACTTCTTTTAAAAAAAAAAATTATTGTATATATGGAAGAAAAAATATCTGATTGCTACCCTGTTTACAAATTTCGACTGACTCTACGCAGTTCAGCCACAAAACGTGAACTTTCATAAACCTCAGTCACAGTGTACTTCAAAAGTTATAGCGCAGTCTTGCAAGGTGAGTAAATATCTTAAACAACAACAAAACCTCCTTCACCAGCTCGACCCCGTGAGGTTTGTACCAAAGGCTGTGATCTCCTCCCCGGGCATCGCTGGGCTCTGGCACAGGAGAGCAGAGCAAGGCGGGCACAGGATGGGTGAAGAGGTCAAATATCCGGCTCTGGGCGCCAACGTTGACTCCAGCACTACACGCTACCAACACTTGAGAAAGTATCTGGTTATCTCTAATAATTCAAGCCTCCCCAGCGCTGACGGCGTCCGTCAAATTCTTGGGAGGAGAAGGTGATGAGAGAGTGAAAACAAATATACAATCAGAAAGGCAGCGCTGCTGGGTGAGTTGAGGATGTGTTTCTGGAATCTATCAATAGGCCTAGGTTTCTCTCTTCTTTTTTTGTCTTTTTTTTTCCCCATTTTCCTTTTTTTTTTTTTTTTTTTTTTTTT